>APFE031446336.1:1078-96425 GCA_000404065.3 Pinus taeda | reverse complement strand
ATTAAGTAGAATTCTAATTTAGGATTTAATTTTTAATGATAATTTTGATTTTTTTTAGCCTAGTAACAGAATTTCCAGATTCATGCCAGATTTGATCCATCAACTTTGGAGGCTCATAGATTGGGTTATACTTGGCCAAATGAGGCTCAATATGGTTCATTGTAAAGAGAAAATCAAGGAGAACATTTTTGAGGAGGTTTCACTAACCGATTTAATCATTTATTGGGTCACAAATTAGGTAGAAGATCAAGCTCCGAATTTTGAGAACAAAATCAATTTTATGAGTTATTTTCTTCATTTGCATTTGTCCAAAGCCTATTCTAATTGCAGATCCATTGGTTAATAATATCTTTGGCCAATTAAACCACCCAAAACATCAATAGAAAGCTTATGTTTTATTTTCAATGATTTATTAAAATAGAGTTTGATTGGATTTGATTTAATTGCCAGAAATGATATTTTGATTGCATCTTAACTTATTTTGATTTCTTTTTGCTGGAAAACAGTGGAAAAAATATGGAGAAAAGGATCTCAATCAATGAGAAAGCTCCATCAATTGAAGATTAGGATTTTTGAGCAAATACCATTGGATTTGGCAGATTTCTCTTCACCAAACTTTCCTCTCAAGAATTCCTTCACAAATAGTATAAGTAATAGATTGCAGAATGTAATAAGTGCGGCTCTCCTTTGCACTTTTAGACTTCTAAAAGCACTACTATAATAGGAATTTAGAATTGTAGGAGAGAGGAGAGAAAATATCATATTTGGAGATTATTGAGGATTTTCCCTTTGTATCTTGAATTATACATGAAGGGCAAAGTTTGCACTATTGTGGCTTTAGCTGTGAAATTAGAAGTTCAAGCAATGTAAAGAGTTGTTGGAGACCAAGATCAGAGAAATGGATGCAATAAAATTGGTATTTTTAATACTACTGTTTCAAATATCAATTTCATTTTTATGGTAACAGGAATGTCTCAATTTATTCATGTTTGTGCACTATTGCCAATATGGGTAATTTGTCTCAATGATGTTATTATGTATCTCTGCTCTTATGAATTAAAATCTAACTTTTGAGTAACTATTTACTCAGAAACCTGTCTTATAAAACTGATTTATTGAATGGTAATGTGTTGTGAACTATTTCCACATGTCATTATTCAATTATTGGATTTACTGATTTGATAATTAATATCATTTTTGTGAACTACTTCCTGATTGTTGTTGGTTTATTATTTCAGTTAAGAAGTCTCAATAGGATGTGTTTTGGTAACCATAATATCAGTTAATTGAACTACTTCATTAACTTGATATTCATTATAAACAAGACATATTTAAATCCCAATACTTTAATTATTTTGCTCTTAGTTGGGTTAGATCTATATCTGCCTAATTAAGATAGGACTTAGATTAGTTTCTTTTGATGGCATCATAGAATAAGCTTTCATTTAGAGTAAATTCTACATTCTTTTAAGTCCTCTCCTCAAAGAGGCAAAATTTTAGTTGTGGCTTGGCTGAACCCAAATCAGCTTAAGGGTCATTCTCTTGCCTGATCAGCAAGAAGAAGTGATTTGATATCTCTGTCTATTGGTAGGTAAAGATACATCATAAACCAATAGCAATAGGCAGAAGGTAATTGGACCTAGTTAAACCAGTCGGAGCCACCACACCAAATGGAAAAGGAGCTGCTTTAAGGTCTAGACCGGGTGGTTATCCCCCATTGTTGTTGGAGTGATTTTCGAGGCATCAACAAGGGTTAAAAACTACATTTGGTATTACAGTTGCTTTGGCTTCAAGGGGATGCCTTTATTTCTAAGGTGTTTTGCTCGAGCCTGTGATAGACCCTATTCAGTGGGAGATCTATGAGATCGATTCTGGTGGTGAAAGAAGGTGTTGATCATTGGAAAGATAGAGATCGAGAAATTTAATGGTAAAATTTTTGAGTTGTGAAAACTCAAGATGGAGGATCTGTTGGTGGAAAGAGATCAGTGGATCACGGTAGCTCTGGGTACTAAACCAATAGGAGTGTCCGATCAAGAATGGAAGAATTTGGATTGGAAGGCAGACAGAACAATATGATTGTGTGGCTCAGATTCAGTGTTGTTGAATGTATCAGGGGAAGCTATGGTGAAGGATTTGTGGGACAAGTTAGGGACTTCGTATCAATCTAATTCTCTAGTAAATAAATTGTTCCTATAGAAAAATTTGTATAACGTGAGGATGAAATATGGAGACTCAATGATAGAGCATATGAACGCATGTAATACTATGGTAGGCTAGTTATTGTATGTTGATATTAAAATTTTAGAGGAAGAAAAGTCCATTAGTTTGTTGCGTTCTCTACTAGATTCGTGGGATATTCTGGTTATTGAAATAGGTAGCGATGCAAGTGCCTTGCATTTTGATGAAATAGTCTCATCCTTGGTGACAGAGGAAATGAGACCAAAAAATATGGAGAGCCAAAATTTTGATGCCTTATCTCTACAAGGACAGTCCCATAATAGAAACAAAAATAAGTCATCGAGTGGGAGATCTAAATCTAGAGGGAGATCTAAATCTCCAGGGAAACTTGTAAATTTGTGCTGGAAATGTGAAAAGGAAGGGCACTACAAAAGGGATTGTAAATCTAAAGTTACAGAGAAAGGAAAGGGATATGATGATCCTCCTTTTGCAGAGGCAAAAACCAGCTCAGATGAAGGTGGGGATGTGTACTTGGCTTCTCCTTCAAGTACACATGTAGATCATGAGGCATGGTTGACTGACTCAGGTATATCGTTTCAATTCACTCCCCATAGAGAGTGGTTTTGTGAGTATGAGAAATATGATGGTGGTGATGTATTCTTAGGGGATGATAGGAAGGCTAGAATCATTGGTCGGGGAAAAGTAAAGTTGAAGTTGCAAGGTGGAAGGATTAGAACACTTCTAGGTGTTCTGCATATTCCTGCATTGGCCAGAAATCTGATTTCTGTAAGCAAGCTGGATGATGTAGGTGCAAAAATAGTGTTCGAGAAGGATACCTGAAAGATGGTTTGGGGAGCACTAGTATTGATGCGGGGAGTACATATTAGAACTTTATAAAAGCTGCAAGGTAGCACTATTGTTCATGGGTGCAATAGTTCAGTGGTTCCTGTAAGTGGAATAGAAATTCTAGTGGTATTTGGAGAAAAGACCATGCTATGGCATCAAAGGCTTGGACATATTGGAGAGAAGGGCCTTCAAATACTTAATGGTAAAGGTATGGTAGAAGGTATGACTAATAGTTATCTGGATTTTGATTTATGTGAAAATTGTGTATATGGGAAGCAGAATCAGGTGAGTTTCCCCTTTGATGGTAAAAGAGAAAAACAAATATTAGAGCTTATGCAGAGTGATGTGTTTGGGCCTACGAAGATTCCATCACTGGGTAAGTTTGTTTACTATGTATCATTTATAGATGACTTCTCATGGAATACATGGATATATTTCCTCAAGAAAAAATATGAAGTATTTGATAGGTTTAAATAATTTAAGGCTCTGGTGGAAAATCAGACACAGAAGAGGATAACGACACTGAAGACAAATAATGGTGGAGAATTTTGCAAGAAAGAATTTGAAGATCTATATAATAAGTGTGGTATAGCATGGTAGAAGAGTACTCCATACAAACCTAAAAAAAATGGGGTTGTATAAAGAATGAACAAGAAGCTGATGGAAAGGGCAAGAAGCATGCTTAGTGGTGTCGGGTTAGGACAGGAATTTTGGGCGGAGGCAATTGAGAATATATTTTACTAGTCAATAGATCACCTTCATCAATGTTGGAGGATAAGACTCCACAAGAGGTATGGACTGGTAAGAAACCCTCTCTTTCACATCTGAGGGTATTTGGATGTGATGCATATGTACATGTTCCAAAGGAGAGAAGAATAAATGATCCAAGTGGTTCTAGAGACACCCACATGACAAAGAGGGTTTATGGAAGCTCAAAAGTCAAATTGATCAGAATTATTTTGAACTAGGGCTAGAGAGTAGATCTCGTCATCCTGATCGTAGTCGTGTGAACAGTTCATCAAACCAAGTCCATATGCGAAAGTTAGAAGCAGTAAAAGTTTGGTTGACTTTTGTTGACTTGTCTGGCTTAGTGGAAACACAATTTGGAAGTTTTCTGATAGACGAAATCTGGCCAACTCCAGCCAGATTCTGGGTGAATTTGTAGCCTATTTAACTTGACTCCCTTGGTCAAATTTGTAATTTTTGAAAGGCCTCATTATTATTATAAATTATATATAATATATATATATAATAAATATATTTATAAAATATATATATATATATATATAATAATATATATTATAATAATATATATTATATATATATATTATTATAAGTATAAAGTAGGTGGTGGGCCAGCAACCCCACCACCCCACACCTCTCTATTATAACCATACGTATTAAATATATATGCTTAAACGTAGAATGAGGCCAATGGGAGTTGAACCCATGGCAGGATCCATAGGTCCGTTCCACGCAGTGGCCCCATGTTGATACAATCCACACACCAAAACTCCTCCATTTAATTAATACAACCAACAACGCCATGTGACATAACACAACTGTTATAACAATTAATCAAACCACATTCCACTGTTACAAAACCACGTGCCTATTTTATAATAATAATAAAAACAAGAGCCAAGTCTTGCATGGGTGGGATTTTATCCCCCGACCCCATGTTTCTAATAGCCTATTTTTACCATTGGGCCAATGAACAAGTCTTGGTAAATTCCATCTATTTTTTTACATATAAATTGAACATTTACTTAGTGTGAGGTAGCATGGAGGATTAGAGGAGTCTACATAGGAACCCAAGAAATTTTTAATTAATTTATTGCAATTGGAACCATGATTGAGGGAAATTTCCACGAGTCTTCAATGTCCAAATTAGAAAAAAGTTATGTCGATCTTACACCTCTCGGCAACATAACCCTGATGGCGTAGTCAATTCCCTGATCTAAGCAACCAATTTGCAGAGGACCCAGAGGAGGGAATTTTTGGAGAATCTATGGGGAATCTAAAAGATTCCTTGAGCCCTAGATTTTAATTTTCTCATAATTTAGAAATTTAACAGTCAATTTTGCACTATTCGACGCCACCAATCTGATGGTCTATTTAGATTTTCCATTTGCTCATTTCATTTTTCAGCCACTTTCCTAAGTGGAATGTAGGTGTTAGGATTCAACATGCGAGTAGTCATTCCATGGGCTTCAGCACAATGAGATGGATGGTCTGGCCAACTTCAGCAGCTTGACATCCTTTCCTTCAGATGACCCCTCGATTTGAGGTATTTGTAGTGCGTTCATGTACATATTTTGCTATGTATTGTGATGCACATATCCCTCTTTAATGTCTGATGTGGGATCTTGTTTCTTACTTGTCTCATGATTCCTACTTGATGTGATGTGGAATCAACTATGTGATGTACTTGTTGTCAAGATTCGTCATGTTTCATTTGAGATCCCTTTGTTGTCATGTTGATGGATACTAATGTTGTCGCCATGTATGTTGCATTGAGATCCATTTATGCCATGTTGGTGGGATGCTCATCATGCATGAGTTTATGTCATATTTATAGGAGTCCTTTTGAATGAGACTTCCTATAGCAGAACATCTCTTGGAGCCACTCCTACATGAGGGAAATTTCATTGTATGATAGCGACATGACCTCTTATGTACATCACCACTATTGACAACACTAATGTAGTGGCCTACACCATCTTGACACTGGGGCCCAGAGATGTAGTCCCTCCTAGACGAACTTCATTATCAACGGCTTATGTTTTCATGTGTTGATGATTGTCATGTTCCTCTTATTTACAACATGCACATGTATTCATTTATGTTCTTTTAAAAATCAAATTTAAAACATCATGAGAGTAAAAGGTCTTGGAATGGTCCTTTGTCACACCCAGACCTAGATCAAGTGGTATCAGAGAAAGTGTAGTGATAGAGGATGAAAAAGTGATGTACGAGACCATGCTCAAAATTTCCAAAAGAGTGGAAATAATGTACAAAACCCTACATAAAGAGACAGTGGAAAAGGAGCGATTGCAGCTTCAGTTGTGAGCCATGAAAGAGGCCCTGGAAGAACTGAAGCACATTAACCAAAATCTTCAAATAGAGAACGTTGAATTGAAGAATCTTCTACATGAAGAGAAAGAGGAGAAACATAGTTTGCTACAATAGCTACAAGAAAAGGATAAGGCCTTGGAAAAGCTGTAGCATGACCCATGTGAGGTAAAATGTAATTCTCTGAATTCATGTATGTGTTCTGATGATGATTTCGCTATTTTCGAAAATCATACCACGGGAATTGGCTCCAAACTGTTGAATAAAATGCGGTATGAAGGAAAGGGATTGGGCATTAATGGCCAAGACATTGTCAACCCCATCAAAGTAGAAGAATTACCCTGTCTAATAGGACTAGGGTACATCAAAAAGGAATTTGGTGAATGCACCGAGACAGCTAGTGAACCACCAACAACAGATGATGGGAAGCCCTCATTAATTCTTTCTAAATCAATAGATGAGGTAAAAGATGTTGATTTCCTTTCATTTTCATCTTCACATAGTACAATTTCTATTGGAGACATGGAGATCCCAATTATAGGGACAAACATGAGGCTCCTTACTCGGATGAGGTGCAAGGGTGAAAAGAACTTGGTGTTAATAACTAAGGCATATCTCAACCTTTGGACATTGTTCATAAACATCGATTTGTAGGCTTGATATACACCAAGGGAGAATGCTCAAAGGTGTCAGATTATTCTGAGGCATCGTTGAAATTGTCAAGCAAAGAGAATGATGGGAACACATCCCACCATCCCATGGGTTCCCATTGTAGGGAAAGAGCTGAGACAAGCTCTCATCGCCATACTTACACCAAAGATAGCAAGGAAAGGTATAACCACTTTCAACATTTGAATGTTCATTTCAATTATGATCATGTTGTTAATGATGAATGTAAAACATGGTATTGAAAAACATGTACCTTTTGTGGATTACATAACCATACATTTTCTAAGTGTTGGAAAAGAATGGCAGCACACAAAAGGATGAGGCATCAAAGACCCTCTCAACAACAAGTAAAGAAACATGTTAATGAAATCGAGAGGAAGAAGATGTATTGCAATCATTAATTTGTGATAGAAGTGGCCATCAAATAAACACATGTTGGAGGCTCCATCTAGAGTAGGACCTTAAATACAAAGTCTTGGTGCATGAACCAGGTGAAAAAATTGTTCAACAAGAAAAAACACCACAATGGGATAACCCATTCACATTGATAAGTGAAGAATGGTTTCTAGATATGTTAGCTTGTCATGGTCATGATTTTGTAAATCATTTGTTGCATTTTAAAATTTAAAAGTGATGATGTGTTTTCCATCACTTTTTCAGCAAAAATGATGTCTGGTCTTATCTTGCGTTGCATGATAAAATGTGAAAGTGATGTCATGTTTCCATCACTTGTAAAAATAATAGTGTTTGGCCTTATATTTGTAAATCATGTGTTGCAGTGATGATGTGTTTTCCATGACTTATTGGAGCAACAATGATATGTTGGCCTTGTTTTCGTAGCTGGGGTATCGTGTCCATCTTGATCTAAACTTGACCACCGAGTATGTGTTATAAACTTATGGCATGTGTGGGATGCTTGGGTCATTAGTTGGTCATGAAAGTCAAGCATGTAATTTGAAAAACAATGTACTATAGGCTGCAGAGGTTGCAAGTATCGGTTCATCGCTTAAGGCTCCGAAGAACAAAGGTGATGGAGATGGAAGAAAGACCTTTCACGATGGTTGTGATGCAAATAAGGTACATAGAAGTTGCAGATTATGTTTTAGGCTTTGGAGGACCAAAAGCTCCTCAGTGGGGAGGACTAATGTAGGTGGCTCTAGAGACACCCACAAGACAAAGAGGGCTTATGGAAGCTCAAGAATCAAAGTGATTAGAATGCTTTTGATCCAAGGCCAGAGTGTAGATCTCGTCATCTTGATCATGGTGGTGTGAATGGTTCATCGAACAGAGTCCATATGAGAAAGTTATAAGTAGTTAAATTTTGGTTGACTTTTGTTGACTAGGAAGGCTTAATGGAGACACAATTTGGAAGTTTTCCAGCAGACGGAATCCAACCAACTCCATCCAGATTCTGGGTGAATTTGTGGCCTGTTTAATTTGACTACTTCGGTCAAATTTTTAAATTTTTGAAAAGTCCTCCTATTATTAAAGAATAAATAAAAATATAAAAAAGGAGGTGGTGGTCACCAGCATACACCCCATGCTCTCTATTATAACCATAAATATTAAATATATATGTTTAAGAGTAGAAAAAGGCCAGTGGGAGTTGAACCCACAACCGAATCCACCCGCCCCGCCCATGCAACGGTCCCATGTTGATATAATCCACACACCAAAACTCTGCCATTTGATTAATACAACCAACAACGCCATGTGAGATAACACAACAGTTATAAAACTTAACGAAATTGCATGCCACCATTACAAAACCGTGCACCCATTTTATAATAAAAATAAAAATAAGAGCCAAGTCTGGCATGGGCGAGACTTGATCCCTCGACCCCATGTTTCTAATAGCCTATTTTTACCATTGGGCCAACGAACAAGTATTGGTAAATTCCGCCTAACTCTTTACATATAAATTGAGAATTTTCTTAGTGTGAGGCAACATGGATGACCAGAAGAGCATGCATGGAAATGGAGGAAATTTTTAATTAATTTATTGTATGTGGAACCATAATTGAGCGAAATTTCCAGGAGGGCGAAATTTTTGCCTTGTCCAAATTGGACAAATTTTATGTCGATCTTACACCTCTCCGCGACATGAACCCAATGGCACAGTTAGTTTCCTGATCTGAGCAGCCGACTTGCAGAGGACCTGGAGGAGGGAATATTTGAGGAATCTAGGAGGAATCTAAAAGATTCCTTGAGCCCTAGATTTTCATTTTCTCAAAATTGAAAAATTTGACAGTCGATTTGGCACTATTCGATGCTACAAATCTAATGGTGTGTTTATATTTTCCATTTGCTCATTTTAGTTTTTGACCACTTTTCTAAGTGGAGTACAAGAGCCAACATTCAACATGCGAGCAGTCATTCCATGAGATTCGATGCAGTGAGATGGATGGTCCAGCCAACTTTAGTAGCTTGACATCCTTTCCTTCAGATGGCCCCTAGATGTGAGGTATATGCAGTGTGTTCATGTACTTCTTTTTTCCTATATTTTGTTGCACAGATCCTTGTTTAATGTTTGATGTGGGATCCTATTTCTTACTTGTCTCATTATTCCTGCTTGATGTCATGCAGAATCAGCTGTGTGATGTACTAGTTGTCATGATTCGTCATGTTTTGTTTGAGATCCATTTGTCTTCATGTTGATGGGATACTCATGTTGTCACCATGTATATTGCATTGAGATCCCTTTAATGGCATGTTAGTGGGATGCTTAACATGCATGAGTTTATGTCATACTGATAGGAGTCCTTTTAACTGAGAGTTCGTATAGCGGAACATCTCTTGGAGGCACTCCTGCGTGAGGGCATTTTCCTTCTATGATAGTGACATCACCTCTTATGTACATCACCACTATTGACAACACTAATGCAATGACCTACACCATATTCACACTGAGGCCTAGAGATGTAGTCCCTCCTCAACGAAATCCAGTATCAACAGCTTATGTTTTCATGTGTTGATGATTGTCATATTCCTCTTCTTTACAGCATGCACATGCATTCATTTATTTTCTTTTAAAAATGTAATTTAACACATCATGGAAGTAAAAGGTCTTGGAAGGTTCCTTTGTCACACCCAGACCTGGATCAACAAAGTTGGATAGTAAATCTGTAAATTGAATGTTTATTGGGTATAAGGATGGTTTAAAGGGTTATATGCTTTAGAACCTAGTTACAAGGAAGGTTGTCTACAGCTGAGATGCAGTGTTGAGAGAGGTGAAAGATGATATTAAACATGAAGTCCTATCAAAGGAACCTAAGAAGATAGAGTTTGAGCTAAAGGAGGAAGAATCACGCTCTACAACAGAAGAGGAATTAGAAGATGAAGAGCCATAAGGACTGGTTGTGAGAAGATCAGTTCGAGAAAGAAGGCAACCAGAAAGGTATAGTCCATATGATTTCTATTCAAATTTGTATTTATCTATTACTAATGATGATCCCATAACTATGAAAGAAGCAATAGATTCAGAGGATGGAAACCTCTAGAAATATGCCATGGTTGATGAAGTGGAAT
The DNA here is from genome assembly GCA_000404065.3 of Pinus taeda. Lineage (NCBI taxonomy): Eukaryota > Viridiplantae > Streptophyta > Pinopsida > Pinales > Pinaceae > Pinus > Pinus taeda. Next base: position 86,129 of record APFE031446336.1, on the reverse strand, counting down.
CTTTGCACAAAAATGAGGCTTGGGATTTGGTGGAGCTTCCGGCTGGAAGGAAACCCATTGGCAACAAATGGGTGTTCAAGAAGAAGACTAATGTAGAAGGAAAGTTGGAGAAACACAAAGCTTGGTTGGTAGCAAAAGCTTATTCCTAGGTGTCGGGAATTTATTTCGGTGATATTTTTTCTCCTATTGCGAAGGGAACTTCTATTAGATTACTTTTATCTATTGCTATTGCTTTTGATTTTGAGGTAGAACAGATAGATGTGAAGACAACATTTCTTCATGGGGATCTGGAAGAGGATATCTACATGAAGCAACCTGAAGGCTTTGCGGTGAAGGGTAAGAAAGAACTGGTATGCAAGTTAAAAATGTCTATGTATGGGATAAGATAGTCACCAAGGATGTGGTATTAGAAATTTGATACATTTATATGAGGACTTGGCTTCACCAGAAGAAAAGAAGATCACTATGTGTATTTTAAATTAATTGGTGACTGTGTTATTTATCACGTCTTGTATGTGGATAATATATTCCTAATTCGAAATGACAAACAAATTACCCAGGATTTAAAGACCCAATTGTCCTCCAAATTTGACATGAATGATGTTGGTGCTGCAAAATATATTTTGGACATGGAAATTAAAAGAGATCGGGTGAAGAAGAAGCTCTGGTTAAATGAGAGGAAGTATGTAGAGACAATATTACAGAGGTTTAATATGCAGGATAGTAAACCGTTGAAGGTTTGTATTCCTCTAGTTGTAAAGTTATTTGCTGAGCAATGTCCCAAGATACAAGAAAAGGAAGAGGACATGTCCTGTGTTCCATATACAGGTGCAGTTGGTATCCTAATGTATGGGATGGTATGTACTAGACCAGACATTGCACATGTAGTGGAAGTATTGACTAGGTTTATGTCAAAACTAGGGAATGAGCATTTGACATTAGTGAAGCAAGTTTTCAGGTATTTTTGTGGCACGAGTGGTTATGGTTTGTGCTACCAAGGTAGACTAGGATTGGACAGATTTTTGGATATCTGTGTCTTTGCTAATGTAGAATGGGTTGGAGATCTGGACCAGAGAAGATGTACAAGTGGGTATGTGTTTAACCTACTTGCAGGTACAATCAGTTGGATGAGTAAGAAACAATCTGTAGTGGCACTATCAACTACAGAGGTAGAATACACGGTAGCCACTCAAGCAAGAAAGGAAGTAGTTTGGTTGCAGAGATTGTGTTAAGTATGGGATTAGTACAGGGAGCTATAACGATAGACTATGATAGCTAATGTGAAACTTTCTTAGCAAATAACCCTGCTTATCATTCAAATACAAAGCACATTGATGTTCAGTATCACTTTGTGAGGGACATGATAGAAGACGAAAAGGTGTTGCTAGTAAAGGTTGATACTTTGGAGAATACTATAGATGCAATGAAAAAATTTGTGAGCTTTGAGAAGTTCTCTTGGTGTAGAGAAACAATGGGCATTGTAGGGATGGATAAATGACTAAGCTCTCTAATGGCCCCTTGTGGAAAGGAAGCAACAAGTGGGAGAACGTTGGGTTGTGTTATATTCTTTCCACGATTAGTTCTAGTAGTTAAATTGGGGGGTGGGGGAAAGAGCCCCCACTTCATTGCGTTGATGTGTAACAGAGGGGTCATAGGGGGTTTGACAGTGGCAGTTTCCCCCACTCTACGGTGTCTGGGGTAGTGTCCCAGGGAAATTTTTTTGGACCCTATATTAGGTGGGCAAACCTACCTATGGTTTTGTGCATGGTTTTCGCACATGTTTTTGGGCGGGATGGTTTTTGGTCCATGGTATTTTGTAGATCCGGTCAAGGGGACTATGGTTATGTTCTAATATAGGGTTAATGGATTTAGGTTTATGGATGCTTTGACATGTATATATAGGTATTGTAACATTAAAAGGAGCCTAATCAAAAATCAATCTGGTGGTCCTGGTTTTGGGATATAGGGGAAAACCTTTGTGTATATTTGTTTTATGTGTTATGTTGTCACTATTGTTTATTTTTTGTGTTTTAGAATTTGTATGCAGGTAATTTCTGTACGGAGTTAAAACCCACATTTTGGTAGAAGAACCTTGATACATTCTATAGGTGGACATCCATAAGGAATACTCATTTTCTAATCTGAAATTACCTATGTATTACTCTCTTGTGTTGAACATTGATGCCAAGGCATATCTTTAAAAATATATGGGAGTCACACGTTAATTCTGAAAGGGCTTGACAAGTCTAACTGAGAGTTTTCATTGGGGAGACCCCTTTGCATGCTAGAATCATCCAACACCGTCAACAAAGTTGTATGAGAAGGTCCCACTTCATCACCTTGACTATCTTCTCTAAAAGCATAATACCAATTCTTAATCTCTCTTCATCTTCCCAAGAGTCAAAAACATATGGCCAAGTGAAATGTGATTTTGAATAGTGTCACTTGCATACTCCCCTAGGGTCATATCGATGAAATCTCATTTATGTGAATATGATGGGATTAAGTTCTGCATGATCTACTTCCTCTTCCTTTAGACTCTTTAGCTCATATAACCCCACTTGGAGAGGGAAGGTTGGCCATTGTGACTTCTTATTTTTTAGCCATTGTTGCAAAAATATTGAGCATAGCTAATAAGCAATATCCTACATGAACACCTTTTTAGGCACATACTTTGCAAAAATATGTGGAAATTTACATGATCCAAAGACTCTAATATATGTTCCATGAGTAAAAGAAAACCAATCTTTAACCTCGATAACGAACTCTCTATATTAGTTGGTCGTACAGGGTGCCTTGACTTCAAATATCATTTGATAAAGCATGGAAAAGTAGTGCTTACCTACTTTGTCACATAATCCCATATACTAACTTACGAAAGTAACTTGTAATAGATGTTAAAAGAGAGTTGTTGTTGGGTCCATTTCCACACTATACTTGGAAACTCATTTCTAGCACAAATTCCATCAAGAAGGTACATAGACATATATAATTTAGGTTTCTCACTTTGTAAATCATTTTTCTCCTTTGACACATTTATCTATAGTTATTGGGCTAAAATATCTAACTAGTTAAAGATGTTTCATTCTGTGAAAAATGGGTAAATCATGTAAATCCATATTTATTCACAGAGCCCAGTTGTTTCCTACCCATACACTTTACATAATATAGGCATGAGGTATTGGTAGACTTTCCTTAATGAGATATTCATGTAGATTCCCTTTGGCTTTTGCTAAAATTTAGCTAGTACCTGCTAACATGTCTTAATCACATCCTTTGTACTTAAATGGAACCAAGTTGCATATAACTTTGAATTCAAATACTCTTCAATTCTTGGCAACTTGTAGTATGAGTGATGATCATGTGGCTAAAATTTCATGAGCTATTGAAAAATTGTAGTCTTGAGAATCACGTTCTTGGAATCTAGACCCTGTAGTTTCCATCCTATTGCTTCTACACATGGAAGAATCAAATATCTACAAGCAATCTTATGGAAGCTGGGCCTCTTGATGTTTATGTCCTCCAAATAATTTGGGAAATATGTCTTAATAATAGCCTTTTTTATCATTTTCCTTGTGATGGTGGTGGACTGGTCAACGAAACACTTGGTATCTAACATAATAGTTACTCCTGGTCTAGAACTCTCCATGGAACCATCAACACTACTTTTGGTAGCCTCCCTTGTGGGTGCAGTCTCATTGGTCAAGGGTAGCAGACTGAGCTATGGAAATGTGAATTACACAGTTGGTATAGCTTGTACTATGTACCACACATTATTAGAGGCCAAGCTCTCAACTCGAGCCTTAGGATTGTGTAGTACCCAGTTGGGCAATGTAAAAATTGGTCAAGGAAAGTTCAGACATTCTCGGTGAAGGTGTGGGAAAAAGAAGATCTAAGTGATGATGTGAGATTGAGTGTAGGTATGAATAAGTATAGATGGATCAATGTGAATCAAGTTCATAAACTCAACGAACAGAAGGAAAAGAAAATATGCCTGGAGAGTCTTTGAAATGGTGACCATAAGTGAAAAAATAAAAAAAATGGTGCAACATTTGCGAAAGAAAAACGAAAAACTAACAACACTTCTGAAAGCTAAGATATGTTGAAACAATAAAAACCATTAAGAGAAACAAGAAAAACAACACTCACACAAGTGAATCGATGAAAAGAAACACAAAAAGTGGTAAAAGGCGATAAAAGAAAAATCACCTGGAAAAGTGATGAAAACTTCACTAAAGGTTCCTTGATCTCCTCGAGAATGATAGTGATCCAATATCAAATGCACAAATGAGATCTAGAGACATGGATTAAGTAAATTTGACAAAATTAGGGTTTATGATGTGCATGTCTAAAATCAAGGAAAAGGTGACACTTGGTAGAAACTTCTAAAAATAGAAATGTGCCACCTTTGGGAAACTAATAATGGATCCTTATTTCCTAGGGATGCTATTTTATTTTTAGCTCTATTTCTTTTCTTTGGGGAAAATTTCCATGCACGCTAATAGGAAAGGTTGTGCAATTCTAGGGAACTGGACAACTTTCTAGTTCAATGCACTACATAGCTTCTAATTTGAGTGAGGGATTGTGTAGATTATGGGCTCAGTTTTGGGATTCCTTCCATGACTATGTAGTTTCTAAGCTCAAAGCTGACTTTCAGTCTGAACTACATAATTCCAATCATCAAGGAAGACTACCCTAAATGGTTGTGCTGTTTCTGGAGGCAAGCTAAGAACTTTTGTGTGACCAAGTCAAGAGATTAGCTTGTGACATAGAAATATCATGTAAGAGTAAAACAATAAAACACAATCATAAATTAAAAACATAAATCTCAATTGAAGGATGAATACATGAAACAATGCAGGATAAGCTCTTAAGGAAAGGAAGGATGACTCCAAAATCAAAGCATAGGAAACATTTTGGAGGGTGGTTGTAGCTGCTACAACACTGGTGACACATTGGTAGAACTCCAACTCTTTGTATGGATCTTGTCTCATGAAAAATAGGCTTAACTCTTCCAGAAGTATTGTTCAGTTGATTTATTGTCGCAACTTCTTCTCTTAGCTTGAGTTAAAGATATAGTCCCTCCCATTCTCTTCATCGACAACAGACATGCAAAGGAAAGTGAAATTGAGTTGTTTCAATTGGTGATGAGGATTACCAACTTATTTGACAAGGATTAACTAAAAAATAGAAGTTTGATCATAATATTCAGTACTAGATAAAAGTGCAAGCATCGTGATTTCACTGTGACTTTCTTTGAAAGGAACATATTTTCCATCAGAGTAACATTGAATGGAAGAAATGCAAGATTCACATAAATAGAGGGATTAAATAAATAACCAAGCGTTGATATAAGTTCAACTTCCTCTTGGATTTCACCAAACTAAAAGAAAACAAATAAAAGAAACAAATAAGAAAATAAAACAGCTACTCCTACTCTTAACCTAACAATGAATAGGAAAGAATTATGTGAAGTGATACTTCCAATGCAGCCACCCACACATTGGTTTGCCTATGTATGCAAGGGAATGCATTCCAAGAAATATATACAAGCATAAAAAACAACAAAAAAGATAGGACAATACGAACCAAAGTGTGCAAAGTTTGGAAGAATGCGCAAAAAAAAAAAGAATGAAACACACATGGAAGACATTATCTGGGCGGATTATTGTGTTTGGACACAACATGACCTGAAGATGTGCAGGAACAAACTTCCGAACTATGGAAATAGGTGAACATAAAGAAAGAAGAAAATTTTTGTTTTACAACCATGCTTGCCACATATGAATCCTGTAGTGAATGAGCAATAGGATCATGTGATACAGATGGAGGATGAAAAAATTGTAAAAAATATTGATTTTCAATGTGTGTGATAGAGTGATGAGGAGCCTAGAAAGATTCGACACATTTTTGATTAGAAGTGGAAATGACCTCAAGATTATGAGAACATGACATAACCATTAGCTCAAGCTGAAGTGCCTCGACAACTTGGGGAAGTTACGACATCTTAGAATATGGGCCACCAAAGGTCAGTGGCTTGGAAAGATTAAGAGTAGAATAATTGAGACCGTGACCAAATGAGTCAATTAAAATGTCATGAAAACCTCAATTAGAATGTTCAAGATCGAAAATAGACGCATCCTCATGATTTGACAAATTGCAAAGAGGGGAAGATAGAAAACAAGAAATTTCACCCTCTATAGTTTTAGAATGATAAGATGAGAGATTGGGAGGATCACGCAGAAAATATTTGTCCTCTCTGCATTCAGATGAAACATTGGCATTCCACATGTTCTCAGAATGATTGGAAGTAGCAACATGTTGTAGCGGCTACAACCACCCTCCAAAATTTTGGTTCGCATGCAAATTTCAAAGCCTGCATTGGATCCTGCGACCGATCATTCCTTGGTCACATGTTGGTAAGCTGATGATCTGAAGCTCCCCTCCTTAATCTTAAGAGTTTCCCATCTTCTCATATTTACACAACATGTGTCATCTTTGGGCATAGGGATTGATGTTTATCATGTAAATGGGATGTTGTTTTTCTTCAATGGAATGCATGTGCGCATCAATTGTTATCATCACATAGACATGTTTCACACTCACCTCACGCACTCTTGTCACAAAGGTTGATCCATCAAGAAAACTATGTTTTATACATTCTGGATGGTATACATTGTATCACTAAGTGTTCATGTGTGATCATAGTCGATTCCTATCACTATTTACATCTATGTCACTGATCTCTTGTTAGCCATTTCCCTAGCAACCTAGCCTCATCTAGCTTCCCAAAACTATGCACTTTGCTTCTGCAACCCTCAAGTTTTTTCCCTTGCCTATTGGAACTACGTAGTCCGTAGAGACCATAGCCTCCCTTGGCATCCAAAACTATGCACGGTTTCCTCTAGTTTCCTTCCCCTAGATAGAACACAGTATCATCAAAAATTGTGTAGTATTATCCCTCAGCTCCTAAGTTTGCCTTGGAACCTAAAACCACACAGATGTGTCCTCCCAAAATCCATCTCATAATGGTGCCTTGCATCTAGAAACTATGTAGTATTCCCTCTTAGTTGCCTAGGATACACTGTACTCAAAAACTACACAAAGGTGTCCTTTCAGGACCCCATCCTGCAACAGTATCTTGTGCCTCAAAACTACACAGTGTTTTCCAAGCTGCCCTATCTATGTTGCATTCAAAAACTATCCAAATGGGCCTCCCAAGGCTTCATCTGAATAGAAATCACTGCCTATTAAAACTGTGTTGATCTACCTCTCAGTGACTACAGGAAAATTTGACATGCTAAGATCATTCCCAAGGAGTTGAGGAGAATGAACAAGAGATGATTAAAAAGGATCAGGACCACATGCAAACTCCATCGGATTCATGATCATCTCAAGGGTAAGTATGAAAAGTAAACAACACCTCTCGAAGTCCCTCTCTTAGTTGAGTTTGTAGGACTTCTTATCATTGTCATATCATCGTGTATTTAGTAACATGCATATGTACAAACACAACAGTCATTTCATATATTTCCTTTACATTTCTTGCTTCCTTTTTTCTTGTTTGACCAACTATCGTCTTCAACATGTTGGTTTCTATGTCATGCTTGCGACCTTGTTATGCTGATATTGAAGGCTTTCCTTTCTGTACATGATTTGTATCATCTGTGTAAACATTTGTCACACTCATGGACAATGTTGTAATCATTGTTGTGCAACTTTCATCATGGTCATTCAATGATCTACCTCAAGTGTCACACTTGTTGCTCTTAGCCTTTAGACAGTTACACTAAGGTAGGTTGTCTTATTGGTTTGAGATGTGTTGTTGTCGAGTCATGTTGAGTGTGTGTTCACAAGTTCATGTATACATAAGTCCACTCACTCACACACTTAAGCATTTTTCCGAAGATCTATCAACTGGACCACCCTTAATCAACTAGACCTCCATTGAGTTGCAATGCACAGTCTTAGCCCTCAGTGACCAAGCCCCATTGCCCATAACTATGCAGAGCTTGAGCCTACCCTCCAGGTAGTAAGCATTGCACAATTCTATAATCAACCAAGTTGACTATCACCCAGAATAGTGCAAAATTTGACCAAGAAATCCATCTCACTCTTCGCTTCTAGCGATCCTATCCATCAAGCCTCCTACTGGTCAACCAAAAAATTTGACTTGAGCACTGACCTAGGTGTGCACTCATCTCCAAAACTGCGTAGTAGATATCCATACTACCTTCATTCACTCCCTAAAAAAACTACATAGATGTGAGGGAAAACCACCCTCTTCCTGTCACTCCACTATCCCTGGAAATTACGCAGTTTTGTTAGGTTGCCCCCTTGCTGCCTTGCTCTCCTCTCCTCTTGAAAATTGCACATTTTTCATTGGCATCCCACCTACTACCTAACTCCCATCTCAACCTAGAAACTACACAGTCGTGTCCTACTTGACTGCCTCCCAAAACTATGTAGTTTTGACCAATGGGCTCCCGTAACCCGATCTCGTCCTCCTCTCAAAAGCTGTGCAGCTTTCACTGCTAGTGCCTCTTGCTGCCCACACTACCTTCCATGGAAAGACTACGCAATTCTGTCTCATAGCTGAGCCATATCCTATAGATGTCACTTATGTCTTTGACTACTCAACCCAGCCTCTTAGTGATCATTGTGCAGTTTTTCTCGATAGTGTCAAGGAGCCTCACATCCCAGCCTGACATGGGCTCTACACTGTTTCAGAGCCTTGTCGTTTCTCTTGGTCACCTACACCCAGCAATGAACTACAATGCATCATGGTAGACTAGGGGATTTCTATATTTGATTTCATCTCATCAGGAGTGATTGCAAAAACAGGTACATGGATTAGACATGGCATGATGACGAATGGGATAAACAATGAGCGCATGCTATAAGACTTGCTCGTGTATGGATGAACACATGCAGCATACCAAATAGCAATAAAAGGAGGCACATGCACATGTATGAACTATCAAGTGAACTCAAACACAATCAAAGGTCTTGCGCGCTTTTCCATGTAGAGGTGTAGCTATGGTACACCATGAGCACACTCATCACTTAGTAGCACAATAGCCCAACATCAACTACACAACTAGCATATGCTTACCAATAGTATCATGTCAAGTTGTGTCATGAGTGACCTTAGCCACATCACTACTTTGGGGCATAGTTGTGTAATCAATGTAATGTAACATGGAAGTCCAAGAGACCCACAAATGAAGTTAAAGAGTCATGTAAGTCAAACAATCATGAGGGAAGTTGAAAAGTCACAAGGGTGAGGTTCACCCTTTTCTATATATACCCCCTCATTTGTACATGCAAGGGAATCTTCACCTTGGCTCCTCCCACATAGCCCTGAGAGTCTGTAATATCTTCTTTGAGGAGTGAGCAGTGGCTCCAAGGCTCCACTACTAGGCTTAGTGATATCTGGTGTACGAACATGTCTTGGAACTTTCGATTAATTCAGAAGCTTGTCATGGGCCAAAACATTTTCACACATTTATTGTATTTGTTTCTATGACTATTGTTTGGACGCTTGTAATACATGTTTCTTTAACTTGTACTAAGATAGTTTACCAATTTCTATTTTTTCAGTGCATATGCTATTGGAAATATGTTGTATCAGTTGTTATCGTTATCTCGCCCATGTGGAATACTCCAACAGGCACTAGACATACTCATTCTTGTAAACTTTTTATAAGGTCCATCACAATCATGTGGACTACTCTGTTGAATGTTGTATGTGCTATCTGTTCACTTTGTGTTTGTGATTGCCGCATCTGTGTGGACTAATCCACTGGAAGTTATGCAGATCATGCTATGTTGTGTGACTCTACCTGATTTGGGACTATTCCCTCTCATATTGAGCCTCACTCTTACCCTCTGCCTCTCTAGTGAAAGAAACTAGACACAAGTTGTTAGAGCCTAAATCTACCTTAGGCTGAGAAAGGTAGGATCTAGGGTAACATCAAACCAACCTTAACCTAGTAGCTAGCCCTACCAGGTTGGGAGAGGGCTCTCTCCTATCAATCTCAACAAAATCATGACTAATAAGGGCTTCAGATGACTGATATGGTGACTGATTTTAGGCTAGGTATGTGTGCAAAAGAGTTTGATTGAACTTAATAATGTTTTGTTGGCTCAGATGGGAAAGGTAGATTTTAGGTCTGGGGAATAAGGCTCAGTTTTGCAGAGATCTCTATGGGGCAAGGTAGGAAACTGATTTGACACTTCAAATTGAATAAAATGGAGAGATTTTGACAGGTGAGGAGTTGAAGAGGACAAGAAAACCTTAGGGATCCTCTTCAAACAGCTGAAAACATTAAGAACTAAGCAAACCCTAGGTAGAGCACTACAATTTCAATGGATTCTACCTATATCCTTCTTTGTTTTAGTTAAGAAGAAAAAAGATAGATAATGGCATACATAAAACATAAGTGAACTCACAATTATAGAAGAGATCACAATACCAAAGCAAGATGCCACATGAATCCCAAAGAGTGCTACAAACCTTGGTTTATTCCTTAGCCAAAACTACTGGTATGAGTATACAATGAAGCTCCAAACTTTCACAAAAGTCCAACCATGCTAATGACTAAAAAATCACAAGATATAGACAAACCATAACTCATCCTAGCCTCTAGGGGTCAAGCTCATAAGTTTAGGAGCTATTCCAACTAATTCTAAACTGAAAACTAAAAATTAGGTAGTGGAATAGCTTGCCTCTAGAAACTAGGGAACTGATTCATTCAGTTGAAAACTACTTTTTGATAGATGAATATACCTCCATCAGTGAAAATTTGACATAATTACATCAAGATACATCAATTTACATTAAATTGCATCATAAGTTTGGCATTAAGAAGGAGAAAAGTCAAACTGTCAAATAACTAGGCGAAAAACAAAGTATACTTGGTCAAACTGAGCAAAATTTCCCCAATGCACCGCGCTGATTTCCCTATGCGTATCACCTATTTTCAGCCACGTTTGGAGGCCTTCCTAATGTACAACTTTGATCCACGTGTGCTTGCTGGAAAGGCCTACCTGTGTGCCTTCCAGAACAATTGGAATTTTTGAATTTGGTCTCCATTTGCCCCTCCAAAACTAAGTTTTCCCAACACTACTTCCTGTGTGTCCAAATAGAGGTAGAAAGGTCATTTTTAGGGTGTTTTTGACCTTTTTGGGGGCTCAAAGCCTCTCAAAATTTCTTGGCCATTAGTAGGCATGCATATTTTTCCATGAAAAACCAAAAAATGCTGATTTTTCTTCATTTGGAGGCCTCCATCAAAAGCGAGCACCAGGTGGCACGACGCATTCGACAGAAAATTCTATGTTTTAGCCCAAAAATTCCAAAAATGCAAAAGGTGCCTCAATTTTTTTGAAATTTTAGCTGAGTGTTCTCCATCAGGTGTTGTGTTGGTCCAAGAAAGCCTTAGCCAATATCTGAATTCTATCTTTCTCCTTTCGCCTCCTCGATGCCCTCTTCAACTTTGCTTTCAAGCTTCTGATTCTTGCCTTGCAACTTTTATTTCTTGCCATGTAATGGTAGGCCATATGCCTCAACAATGTTTTATCCCTATTAGACTTCTCTAGAAACCTTTCTAAGTGGACATTCACTCTCTCAAGCCATGATTCTTGATCAGCATTGATTTCTTGCTCAAGTGATGTGAGCTTCACTTTCCTCTTCTTGGAAGCTTGGCAGTTTTCTTGTATGTTTTGCAACTCCATAATGGTTTGTTGGTCCCCTAACTGCTTGTTTCTTTGCTCTAGGTACTTTATTATCCACTTAGCTCTTTCCAAGTTGAGGGACAAAGCATTGATGTCCGCGTGTTGCTCTTGGATGACCTCCTCGAGCTGTGAGCTTTGTGGGCCCAAATCAGTGTCATCATCTTGAATGAGAATGAAATCAGTCTCTTGTTCACCTAAATGCCCCTCATCATGCAATGAGCTTTTTCCCTTCTCCTGAACCTACTGTTCTGATGAAGGAAGTGAGACCCCTTCCACCTCGAGTGGAAATAATACTCGCTTCACTGCTGCAAACAACTGTCTAGTGCCCCTTTGATAGGTGACAAACACCAGCACACTAGCGGTCCATGTCTCATGACCCTCATGTTCATGTGAAGTTGCACCTATCTCATGAAAAGCCTATGGAGGTACCTGAGGAGCTGTGAAGAACTCATGAGAAATGAAATCCTCCCATGAGATGCCCTGCAAACCAAGCTGATATATGACCACAATTTTGATGAGTGCAAAATGATATATATTGTTAAACTGCTGCTGAGGAGTCTTTTGTTGTACTAGGGTGGTCATCATCTCAATATTTTGGCACATGAAGTAGGGGAGATTCATCATTCTCACCCTAGAAAATTGCATCAACAATTTGATATGATAGGCATAAAGGCGAGAAAACTAACCCTCAAAGCTAAAATATTTCATTATAAGTTTCATCAAGGGAGCATATGAATAGTTTAGGTACCGAAAAGGAAAAACTTTGCTGAGTTGTCTCAAATAACTGGGCTTGATGTATGGTTCATAATGTTCCATGTCAATTTCCTGCCTCTTATTCCACTACTCTCCGATATTAGGAATGCTGGTTGTCAGAGAAATAGACTCCGGCATTAAGGTGAATGTTACGCCAGCTAGAGTGGCTTGGCCATTATGTAGATGAAGCACAAACAGCCGAGCCAACTCATGATGATACTAGACTCTAGAAACCATCTCATAGAATGCATAACAGGTTTTGTGTTGGAAGCATGTGATAGCAAGAGGGTAGGCCTGCAGCTCAGCAAGTGTAGTAGGCTCCTCTTGTATATGTTTGCCACCCTTTTGAGGTCTCCTTGGTGCATGTATTTCTGTAGGAGAGTCACTGTATGTATCTTCATCTCAGTCATATGAAGGATTATATTCCATGTTTGCTAGTGTTTGATTTTTCTTGATGAGTATGAAGATTTTAATAGTGTTTTTAGTTTTTAGCCACCAAGGGTAAGAATGTATGAGGGACTGTGGAGGGAGACTATATGAGGGGTTTTGGGAATGTTATGACAGGTTTTTTGGGAAATAGGGGGTTAGGGAATAGTATGTAAGCTTAGGGACAACAATTAGGGTTTGGGGATTTTGTAGTTAGGATTTGGGAAAATGGGAATTGGGGATAGAGGTGAATGATTTTTAGGAATATGGGAGTTAGGGAATGAGTGAATGAACTGGAAAATAAATGGAGTCAAAGAGTAAGGGAGTGGTGGAGTGGACATGGTAGCAAAATCACAAATGCAAACCATAGGCAATTGTTTTTTGCGAAATTGCAAAGAGGTAGGGTTTGAGTTTTTTCACACTAAACCACCATAAATTCTTAAGAAAAACTCTTTCACTAGCAAGGAAAAGGGCTTGACTTACTTTCACACCATAAGATTTGAGCAATTTTGGCAATTTGAGGGAGTTTATGATGAAATTGGGCTTGGCAGCTCAATGCGCCGCACCACAAACCCAGCGAGTCATGCCTCCTATATGCGTCGTGCCAATATAATTTTAACACTGACGAGAGTGGCCCAATGCACTGCCCCACTTGTATGTGCCGCACTTCTCACCCAATGTGTCGTTCCTCCGAAACTGAGACCCTTTGCTGCGATTTTGCTTCCTTTCTCCAACACGACATTCACTTTGCTCAATATTTCTTCTTTGAATGCCAGTGAGCTTTTTGAATTGTAAAAAATGATTTATATACAAGAGCTTTTGATTTATCCTTCATAAAATCCACTTTTATAATGTTTGCAATGTGACTTGCTTTTCAACTCAATTTTTTGGGCAGTTTACTTTATTTGTGCCTTTGATGAACTGAATGACTTAATTTTTTGTTTGCCTTGCAGGGGATGGAGCTGCTGAAGCTTGGCAAGGTGACCAGGGTTGCCACTAAAGTGATTTACATACAAGAGAACTGAAATTACATGAATTTATACAACAAAAAACCTAAAATACTTTGTTTTTCCTCAGAACAGGGTTTTGAGGAAAAGTACATTTTTGAGCAAGTGATTATGAATTTATTTGTAGTGGAACATTATTCAACCTCCTCATATGTCTACTAACTATTATTGGACATTTTGTATACCTTTCTGATGAAACCCTAGACCTAATAAAACTAAAACCCTAGAAATGACTCTTGCAAATTTAAAGACAAAAAGTGACTACATATGATCTTGATGAATGGAAAAGGGCCAGCAGGTAAAGGACATGAGGGAAAATGTACAACAAGCCACTATTGTTAGCTTATCCATGCTCCTAATGGAATGTAGCTGGCTGAGCGAGACACCTAATATGCAATGCAACAAGAGATTTTGATCTCTGATGGAGGGATGAAGATACTGACACTAACACAAGTTACACAAAGCACTCACCAAGCACACAAATCTTGTTGTTTAAAGACTAAGTATACCACTCTCATGTGCTCACAAGCACAAGTTAAGGCAAATATTTAAGATAATGGAAATGGGCCATCATACCAGATGGGACTCCTACAGCAAATAGTGTGAGGTCTAGTTGGGACTTCATACTAGGGAGCTTGCCTGAATGTTTCCAGATCCAGAACCATCAACATTTATGGCACGAAAAGTTGGGCTAGATGACAAGCTCAGTCCTCACAATTTGTTTTGAATCTCTGCATACTTGTCATGACTAACCACATAATTCCTCTTCTAAAGTGTATGTCTTATTGAAAGGAATCTAGAATCCTAGAGGAGCTCTGGAATGACCTATCACATAACACATATGATGGTGAAGGCAGAGAAGCCTTTCTTAGACATGTAGTTGCTGTTGTAGGCTCCTATGAAAGGCATGAAATACATGAATATTACATGACCTGTGCATTGTTCAAATTCACACTTCGAAGGCACCCACTGCTATGGTGTTTCACATTGCCTGGGAAATATATTCAATCTTTCCATCAGCTGATCAGAGAGATAGCCCATGATTTTAATCATTTTGACCATAAAGTACTCAATAAATAAATTCTAAAATTACCGAAAGCACCTGATGAATCCGTTGAGAAATTTTACACATTCTTTTATAATCTTTCATACTGATTTTCTCAAGATCAAATTGATTGGGAATTTTTCAATGGAATATTTAAGTATGTTCTTTACAGATCTGAAAATCTGCAATTCATAGAATCCTTCAAACCCATCCTAGCATACCTTAGTGTTAGAACTTCCAAACCTAAGATGGACAAGGTCACTACCAAAAGTGATTGTTCGTCCTCTTCTCATCAAATAGCTCTAGTTCCATAATGTGAGGTAGGAGAAGGTGTGTGCACTTATGTTGAACTATCGCATCCTCCCACCCCACCTACTCTCAATTTCTACGTAGATTTAGCTTGCAATCCCGTTGGTTGTCACGCAGACTCATTCCCTCAACCTATGTCCCCACGTTCCATTGATCCTCCAGATTGTACTATGTTGTGTTCTCCCATTCTAGGCTCCACATATTATGGTCATGAGGATCATGTTGTTGAAGGAGTTAGTGTTGTGCAACCAACTTGCATTATCATTCATGATGAGTGTGTGTGGGAATCTGAAGAAAAGCCCATGGTGAAGGATGAATCCCTTCCATCTACGCCTCAACCGCTCTATCCTGACATCTCTTGTGATTCTGCCACTTGTGATTTTCCCTATGAGAAATCATCTCTGGATTTTTCTACTTCTCATTATTCAAAGGACACACCCAATCTCACAATGTCATTACATTACAGAGAGGACACATCTTCCTCTGAAAATCCATCCCATCTGTCATCTATCATTTCTGAAAACACAGAAGGAAAAAATACTTGTTTCTCATGAACCCCTCTACATGATTCATCATATCATGAGGATGTCGATGAAAATCCTAAATTTTTTGATCATGATTGTTGTGATCTTTGTACTTCTTCATTTGATCATGATGTTGATCCCCTTGTTGTTAATCTGTCTAAGCCATTGGTCCACAATGATCCATCTATTGACGAAGTGGAAACCCCATATACTATTGAGGCACTTCATCCTAAACTGATGGTTATGTCAAGCCCTTGCTATCCTTAGGTTAGTTCCACTTTTGATCAGAATTTTTTTGAAACACCTAAGGCTTCTCATCACTCTCTACTTCGCATTCAAGATCAATCTAATATGGAAAGTTTAATTCCTCCACTCGAATCACATGATCCCATCGTTCATGCTTTGGAGGAATCTTACACAATGAGAACACTTGCAAATAATAAGTTGTTCTCCTTTCTCATGTTTGATCGTATGTCATAATCGAAAGAGTGTGTATGTTTACAATCTACACATAGTACGTCACAACACGATGGTACATCTATAAAATGTTTGTTTTGTGCATTAACTCTTTTCTGGGGATGCTTTAGAACTTGGAGTGTGTTGGTATTTGTTGTTCATTGGTTTACATGTATATCTTTCCTTTATACCATGCCTTCGCCAACATGGGCCTGCCAATGCACTAGTGGCTGCATTGGAAATATCACTTCATGTGAGTATGCCCATGCATTCTTTAGTGTGAGAGTAGTAGTATTTTCTTTCTTGCTTTGCTTTTCTTGTTGGTTTTCATGTTTTATTTTCTATCTTACTTGGTTTGGTTGTCTTGCTTTCGTTCTTTTATTAATTTGTTTTTCTTTCTCTTTACTTCTTCTTTTTTGTTTTTTCTTTCTTTTCTTACTCATGTCCATAGGTTAAACTTACATAAAACCATCTCTGGCTCTCGAGATAAGCCAGGAGAATCTAATAGGACTTGTACATCTATCAACACTTGGTTATATTTTTTCCTCTCTCTTTATGAAGATCTTTTTGTCATTAGTCGATGATAACTAGATGGAAAATATGCTATGTTCAGGGTGAGTCTTGGAGAAACCTGAACGCTTGCACTGTTAACTAGTATTGCCTACTCTAATAGATTCTTTTGGGTTAACCCTTGTCAGTTCAGTCAAGTAGAGTAAGATGAGGGGAAAAATGTTAACAATTATGTTAGATGTATATAACATACTTCTCTAAAGGAACAACCTCTTCTTCTTTCAATAAGTCGAGATACCTCTTTCATCTATGAAATAAATAAGTGCATATGCATATCTATTTGAAAAAATGAAAAAAAATGAAAAACAAATAAATCAAAATAAGAGAAAGGCTTCATAAACAAAGAGGTGATACAAGTAACTCTGCCGGGGTATTGACCAAGCTCACCACTAGCCAAGCGATGCTTGTGTTCCTGCATGACCCTGCGGGGATACTATTTAGGCCTCCTAGTAGTAGATAAACATGAGAGATGAAACATAAACTCTGACATTTATATTACTTATGCATCAATATACCCCTCATCCCCAATGGAAACAACTAAGTTGACTTGGCTCTGAATTTATTCTCACAGATGAAGAGAATGATAGGGACTACATATTTCACACAAGCTAGTGTGGAAACCACCATGATCAAAGAATCAAACAATACTTCCAAAAGGGTTATACATGCCTTCCACGTAACAAGGTTCATACGGAGAGATATAGTTCTACAAGTGTGTTGCGAATGTTGTAGCAGCTACAACCACCCTCCAAAATTTTGGGTTGCATGCAAATTTTAGAGCCTACCTTGGATCCTACGATCGATTGTTCCTTAGTCACTTATTGGTAAGCTGATGATATCAAGCTCCCCTCATTAATCTTAAGAGTTTCTGATGTTTTCATATTTATGTATCATGTGTCAACTTTAGGCATAGGGATTGTTGTTTTTCATGCAAAGGGGATGTTGTTTTTCTTTAAGGGAAAGCATGCGTGCATGAGTTTTTATCATCACATAGGCATGTTTCACACTCACTTCATGCAATCTTGTCATGAAGGTTGTTGCATTAAGATGAGTATGTTTTATACATTCTTGATGGTCTATGTGGTATCACTAAGTGTTCGTGTGTGATCATAGTTGAGTCCTATCATTTTTTATATATTTGTCATTGGTCTCACATTTAGCCATTTCTCGAGAAACTTAGCCTCATCTAGCTTCCTAAAACTATGCACTTTGCTTCTGCAACCCTCAAGCTTTCTCTCTTGCCTGTTGGAACTCCATAGTTTGCATAGACCTTAGCCTCCCTTGGCATCCAAAACTACACAGTTCTTTCCTCTAATGTCCCTCCCCTAGTCGAAACCCACTGTCATCATAAACTGCGCATATTGTCCCTTATGTACTCAGTATACCTTGCAACCTAGAACTGCATAGATGTGTCCTCCTAGAACCCAAATGGTAGTAGTGCCTTTCATCTAGAAACTACGACGTATTGCCTCTCAGCTTCCCAGGATGCACTGCACTCAGAAACTACGCAGAGGTATCATCCCAGGACCCCATCCCATAGTAGTGTCACATACCTCAAAATTGCGCAGTGTTATTGAAGCTGCCATGTTTGTCTTTGATCTAGATTTAAATAGGAACACAACAAATTATGGAGATAACCATAAATACAAAGATGCAATAGAAATAATACTTCATTTCATTAATGTGAAATACTAAAATATGCTTACAAACAAAAATGGAAATAAACTAGCTTAGGTGATTGTAGCTTATCTCTGAGGAGAGATGTGGCTGCTACATGCCTCTGAATTGTCTTACAATGAGGCTTGAAGGCCTATTTATTGTTCACAAACAATGGAAAACCCTAAACATCCAAAAACCTAACCCTAGGAGATGAAGTGCCAAACTATGGGCCCCGTTTGGATAAATTGGTATATCAACTTAACAAGGTCGTAACTTTGGCATACCATCTTTGTTTGACGTTCACATTACCACGTTATAAATATCTATCCCACGTTTCCTAAAAAACATCATTTAGGGCCTTAAAATGGCTCCGAATGTTCAGGACCCGAAAAAACTGCTAAAAATAGTAAACTGTGCTACAATTAAGGAAACTGAAAAACTAAAAGAAACAATGGTGGGGGTCCAAGTGGAACTAGCGGGTGGCCAACAATATCCACCTAGATCATTCCTCCCCCCTTAGGAAGAAATGGTACCCATTGCATTGAATTCTTCCATGAGATGAGGAAACATCTGTTGAACTTGGTCCTTGGTGAGCAACTTGCCCTAGTGAAGGAGCTGGAATGCTTTGACAACTTGATACAGTTGGATCTTCTACTGGCAAGTGTGCTTGATCTGCATGTCCATGATTTGATCAGTTGCATCTTGTTCCATGCAATCTAGATTTAACTCTGCTAGTGTGAGTTGTTCTGTAATGTTGGATGTGTCTAGTAATGGTGGAAAGTATTGTTGAAGGCAGTCCACATTGAACACTGGGTGTAGGCCAAGAAATGGGGGAATGTTGAGCTCAAATGAATTGTCTCCCTTGGCCTTGGTAATGGTGTAAGGACCATATCAGAGTGGTTTGAGTTTCTGATAGGCTCCGGTAAGGTGTTCCTTTTTCAAATGCAACTACACTTTGTCACCTACCTTAAACTTGTGTGGTACCCTCTGTTGACCATGTTGTTTCTTGTACTTGGCATTTGATTTCCCTAGAATGTCATGGACCTACTAGTGGATATGTTGGATGTGCTCAATGAAGTTGTTTGCCTTATCTATTTTAGAGTGGACATGAGCTGAATCTAGTTGAGTAGCTACAAATGGCATGACCACATCAATGGGACATAGTGGTTGGAATCCCAAGCCCACCTGAAAAGGGCTATGGCCAGTCGAGTTGTGGAGAGCCCGGCTATAGCCGTTCCAAACATAAGCGAGGCTCTCATCCCATGTGCATGGATTCTCTGAGTTGTACATGTGCAGAATGTGTATGATCATCTTGTTGAGAACCTCTGTCTGGCCATCAGTTTGGGGATGGAAGGCTGTGGACTTAGTGAGTTTGGTGTCAAGCATCGACCAGAGACTGGACCAAAATGTACTGAGGAACCTGCTATCTCGATCTAAGATGATAGACTATGGGATCCCAAAGTGTACCCACACTCGATCAAAGAAGAGTTTAGTGGTGGCTCTTGTTGTGATATTCTTCTTGTAGGTCGCCATAATGGCCATCTTTGAGAACCTGTCGATGACTACAAAAACACAGTCGTTTCCATGCTTAGTAGAAGGAAGGCCCAACATGTAATCGATGGAGATGGATTCCCAAGGTTGACTAGGGGTAGGAAGCAGAGTATAGAGGCCTTGCTTCTTGATGGTCGGTTTGGCAATGGCATAGGAAGTGTAGTTTCTGATGTACTTCCCAACATCCTGTTGAAGGTTCGGCCAATAGAAATACTTCTGCAGTACTGCCACCATTTTCTCAACCCCAAAATGCTCAGTAGCCTTACTATAGTGTGATTTCCAAATCATATTGGCAAACTCACTTGAAGGAACACAAAGGTGACCCAAGTGGCATAATAGGGCATCCTGGAGGTGAAAACATGGAACATGCTGACCCTCCAAGATTGTTTGGTATGTGTGGTCGAATTCTGGGTTGCTTTTGTAGAGAAGTGGCCAATCGTAAGTCTCGTGCCCACAAGAGTTGAGCACATTGATTAACGCCATGATTGGTGGTCGACTAAGGAAATCTGCAACATTATCGGTGCTTCCCTTCTTATACTTGATACTCAAATGGAATTGTTGCAGTTATGTGGAGCATTTCTGATGGTGATCATTTTGCAACTTCCCTTGCATCTATATGAACTGCAGGGGCTAATGGTTTGTGTGGATGACACTTTCCTTCCCCAAAATATAATGCTTCCATTGTCGGTAGGCTTGCACAATGGAATACATCTCTTTGTCATAAGTGGGATACTTTCGAACTGTGTCTAAAAGTGTCTCACTGTAATATGCCACAAGATGCCCATGTTGAGTAAGGACTACCCTAATAGCATAGTTATAGGCATCTGCCTTGATCTCAAATGGTTGTTTCAAGTTTGGTAATGCAAGCACTGGTGATGAGTAGAGGTGATGTTTCAACCCTATGAATGCCTTTTGTTGAGATTCAGACAAAAAGAATTTTTCTTTCACTCATCCCTTGGTGACTAGACTGAAGGGCCAAGTGATATGAGAAAATCCCAACACGGAGTTGTGGCAGAAGTTGGAATGACCCAAAAAGTTGTGGAGCTCTGTCAAAGTGGTTAGAGATGGTCAGTGCCACATGACTTGGGCGTTGGACGGATGCATATGCACCCCCCATTACATTTCTCCAAATTGGCACATAACTTGTGTTGTCACAGTGTTTGGAGAACTAGTCGGATGTGGTGGAGGTGCTCTTCCCAACTCTGGCTAAAGATCAAGATGTCATCCAAGTATACCACTACAAATGAGTTGGTGAATGGTCACAAGATGTCCTCCATTAGCCTCATGAAGGTTGCAGGAGCATTTGTCAATTTGAAAGGCATAACCAACCATTCAAAAAGGCCCTCCTTGGCTTTGAAGGTAGTCTTCCACATATCAAAGGGTTCGATTGGTACCTAGTGATATCCTGAATTCAAATCAATCTTGCTGAAAGTTTTTCCCCCTTAATTTGGTCTAGAAGGTCATCAATATGTGGGATTGGGTACCTATTTTGGACAGTGATCTTGTTTAGTGCCCAATAGTTAATACATAGTCTCCAAGTCCCATCCTTCTTCTATACTAATATGATCAGGCTCCCACAGAGTGATGAACTTAGTCAGATGTGACCTTTCTACAACAGATCCTGAATCTGCCTCTTGATTTCATTGTTCTCTAGAATGGAGCGCCGATAGATTGACCCATTGGGAAATGGTGCACCTAGGGTCAGACTAATGGAGTGCTTGACCTGACAGTGTAGAGGAATCCCTACAGGGGAGGTGAATATGTCCTCATACTCCTCCATGACCTTGTCAATCTGTAGTTGTCATGTAGAGGGGCCTTGTCTCGAGGTCATGGCCACCATATTATTCTTTCCTTGAGGGTGTATCATCAGGAAAACAAATTTCCTAGTTTTGGAAATGAGCTTACTGCATCGTTTTGCAGTAACCAAAGAGATGGCGGTAGGTGGAGCTACCTCCAATATCTATACAACATATTTCCCAAAGTAATAATAACAACATGACGCCTTGACTCATTCAAAGCATATTGTTTCCACAAGTATGGTTGGCCTAATAATATATCACAAACAACAAGGGGAGCAATGTTACACAATATCCGTGAAGGGCTTGATATTCTATGGGATGTGACACTGTTGGCTCACATGAACATCCCATCCTTGGTGAGGCCACCTAATGGTGTATGGTTGTGGATATGTTTTGGTCAGTAAGCCCAATTGCTTCACGACCACTAGTAGAAAATGGTGAAATTAGTGACTAAAATAGTTAGTCACCACATCTTTTCCAAGTGAAATACTACCAAAAATTAGCAATATTAAGAGACCCAACTAAAAACGACTAACATAAATGAATATTTTAGTCACCAGTTAAAATATACGACTAGCTAATAAGTAATACTACTAAAAATGACTAACATAAACAACTAATTTAGTCTAGGAAAAAAAATATGACTACTTAACAAAAACTACAATAATATGAATTAGTCATTTATGTTAGTTATTTTAATTGTGTCACTTCAACAATCTAATAATACAAGTCATAGGGGATTCAAAGGTTGTTTTAGATTGGGTGAAAGGTTGTACTTCCTTGTACACTTCTTTATTGGAGTAAAGGATGATTAAGATTATGGAGCTTATTATAATCTTTAGGGTCATATCATTTGATCACATTCACGGGGAATGAAACTCAAAGGTTGACAAATTATCGAAAAGGGGAGGGGGCCAACACCTCCTTTTGCAACACGACATGACCACCTATATATGTTGCAACAACCTTTCCAACTTATTTAGTTGGTTGCACATATATTTCACATTTCTTCTTCGTCTTGCAAAGTGGTAGTGCTAAGGAGAGGGTATGAACTTTGATCACATAATGTTCACTTAGTACCACTACCAAATTTCTTTCATGCAACTTGCATGATGATAAATGGATGAATGTTACAGACGTGTAAGTAGTCCACATTCAACTTTGTTGTCTTCATTGTCCTTAGTAACAATGACAAGTTTGAATATTTCCTTTATTTATCATCACAAACACATAACTCTTTGTTGTCCTAAACATAGTTGATATTGTTGGTGTATGATCTCTTAATTGTGGAATGGTATCTTGATGATGATAATGAAATCTTAATCTCCAATGCTCATGAATACGATGAATGAATGAGCTAATTCCTTACTTGTATGACAATTTATGATTCATTTTCTTTTTTTATTGTGTCATTGTAGATATGCTTCACTAGCATCTCATCATGCTGTATCGTTAATTGAGAAAGCTTTACCTTTCATTTTTCAAGTATAATTTGGTTGCACGAACAAGCATAGTTGTGTAATTAAAATCATTCAAAAGCTATTCATAATTCATGGTTTGTTGGACTATTCTAACAATTATCCCTAACCTTTTACTTTGAGAGTGAGTAGTGTCAAATCACTAGTCTTCATTAAAGAAATTCCTTTCATTACTCGATGACCTAGCTTAGTTGGATATTTCAGGATTCCCCCCTAGATAAGGATATCCTTCTTGTAGTCTAAAGAGTGAGAGAAGGCCACCAAGGTGATGTTGGGTGGCTTGCTTGATGGGTAGGGTCAAGACTTTTTTTTTTCTGTGAGATTGTTTGAGTGGATATACAATTTATAAAATTCTTACAAGAAAATTAGTTTCCTTTATTTCCATCACCTAAACTACTTCCAATAAAATCATGTGCTTTTAATAAAATCTAATTTTGATAAATAATTGATTCAATAAAATTAAAAACATAAGGTTATTATTATTATTGTTATTTTCTTTTGTATATGAGAGAAGAGACAACTATATCATGTCATACTTAAGGATCAATTTTATCCACTACCACAATCACCTCCAAGTGTACCCACATTGCCTCACACGTGGAACACTGAGCTAATCAAAGTTTAACCAATAAAATCATATGAAATTCCTTAACAACCCATTATATCATCAACTAATCTACACCATGGGGAAAATTAAAAATAACTTTTAGTATTAAAAAATATAGCCAATTTATTTTATTTGAAAATCAATTTTAACATTTAATTTGAGGAAGCTCCATAAAATAAAATTTAATGTGAAAAATTTTAAGCAAAATAAAATTGGAGTTAATTATAAAAATAAAAATAAGTAAAGTGAAATATAAAATTAATAACTATAATTATAATCAATAATTCAATCATATTACTCCTAATTTACCAAGTGTCAGAGGCATAAAATCTCGTCATATACAAACCTTTTCTAAAGTGAAAAGAGATTTGATCCCCTCTACCCTTGGTAAATAAAAAATTAAGATCTAAAATTAAGATATATCCAAGCTAGTTTTATATAAATTTATGTAATTAGTAAATATTTATTATTTTAATGAAAAGTTACTTTCAAAAATATTTGTAATTTCTTCAATTTTAAAATAAAGCGAGCCTAGTTCCATCTTAACTCTGGATCTATCAAACAATGAGAGGGATCATATCTCTTGAGGTGCAAACCTCATTTTTTATTGCAAAACTTGAGGAAAGGTTTGTACCTCAAGAGATTTGATCCCTCTTAGTGCTTGATAGATCCAGAGTTAAGATGGATCTAGGTTGGTTTCAGTCATGTGCGGCCAAATAAAATCTAATGAACATATGATTATTTTTATCAATAATACGTAAATTCATCTAATATTAATATAATCATTTTAAATATGCTAATATGTCTCGAATTAATATGTATATTTTAATTTTAAATTTGCTTAGCTGCCTCAATTTTTTGCGATGATAATAACTTTAATGATGAAAAATGATGAAATATGAATTTTGAATGTAAAGGGAAAATGTAATAGTGTTGAATGATAGAAAATGTGAATAATAGGAATATAGTCAATTACAAATAGTCTTCATTGTGGTTAATATAAAACTATTTTCTTCTATTATTCTTATTGTCACCCTTTGTACTTTTGTCATCTTTTCGTATTGATTGTGATATTTTCATATCGATTGTGTGAAAAGGATAGGTTAAACCATAAACTGTTTAAATTTTTAGCTCAATCTATTTTGGTAAACATCATTTCTTGTCTCTCCTTTTGTCCAATATTAATAGCTTGAATTACTATAACACAAAATCAATGTACATTGTCACTAATTTTTTGTGCTTACACTAAAATCAATGCACAATGTTAATCCAATCACTTTAAAATTAATGTGCCATCATACACCCAATTATATCAAAACACAAATCAACATTTACACTGAAATTAATGAATCTAATGCAAGCAATTAAATAATATTAGAAAACAACATTTACATTAAAATCACTACATGTAATGAAGGAAATCAAATAAGATTAGAAATCAACATTTACACTCAATGGGGGTTTCATAAGGGAGTATTCAAGTTATTTCATGAGAGCGAATGGATGCAAGGTTAGGAACTCGATACCAGGTCTAGGGTTTAACGCCTCAGTCCTGACAAACTAGAGACAGCTCTGGTAGCACAGAACAACAGAATAGCTGATCTTCTCAGCAGAGGGCGCAGACTGACCCGATAAATGGTAAGAGGGGGGTCCACAGGGACCCCATCCTTCAAACAAATAGTCATGCACAAGCAGAAATCACAGGAAGGACTAAAAATCTCGGGATATGGTGAACGAAAAGACTCCAGCGGCACCAGCATAGAAAAGGAATAGAAAATGCCAGCAGAAACCAGAGGTAGCTCCAAAAGAAAAGACAAAGTAACTAATGAAAAGGAAGATAGAAACAACAGCACAGATGCAGACCGAAGGATCACAGGATTAATAAATCCCCAAACAGAAGAAGAAGAAGAAGAGTAAGATGAAGAGAGAAAGAAGAGAGAAGAGAGGGACAAAGGGCCATCCTCCACTCCTGGCACCAACAAAGCTACACAAGGAGCTTGCAAACCGAAGAAAAAAGAAGCCCTCAGATTTGTCTGCACAGATCCGGAGATTCAAGCCCATCGCGAGCATATGTCAGAACATGCAATCATATGCAAGTTCATGGGACTGTGGCCAACGAAGTGCGCCCTCTGTCAATGGATCAAACAACACTGGAAACCCAAAGGTGATATCAAATTACACCTAGGAGCAAAAGGTTTCTTTACTGTTGTCTTTACAAACTTAGAGGATAAGGATAGGGTTTTTGATGGAGGTCCCTATTTTTTTTCTTCTGCGAGTCTCTACATGAGACCCTGGAAAACAAACTTTGTCCTAGAAAAAGAAACCTTCACACAAGTTCCAGTATGGATCCGACTTTTCTCCCTTCCCATAGACTATTGGGGCTTAGCAACCCTCAAACAAATTGGAGATAGGTTGGGAACCTTTATTAAAGCCTCTGAAGCAACTATGCAGCGAAGATACACCTCATGTGCCAGAATATGTGTGGAGTTGGACGTTTCAGGAGCCATTCATGAGGGCATATGGTTGGAGTTTAGAGATGAAGACTACTTCCAAGCCATTCACTATGAACAAATCCCATTCCAATGCAGAATGTGTCATGAACACGGTCACCTCATAAGAGATTGTCCTCTAAATAGAACTAAAGAAGCTCTCAAACCCATGCCAGAAGCACAGAGCAAAGAAATCTTTACTAAACCAAAAGCAAGACAAAGAGCCAACAAAAGACGATCAAACAGAACAAGGGCAGTACCAGGCAACACCATCAACACTTTCAGTGTACTAGAAACAGACACAGACACTGAAGAAACAAATGTGGAAGAGCAGAGAACTGAGGAGCAAAAGCACCAGCCAGACCATAACAGGAAGGAAAAGGAGGAAGATCCACTCAGTTCCAAGGCCCATAGGCATGAGCATGTAGGAACCCAAGACGAAGATACGGAAATGCTAACCAGTGATGGGGGAAGTGACGAGATGGAGCTCAATGAAGCCTTAGAGAAGGCAGGTGTAAATCTTCCAGTCATAGAGGAAAACTGGAAAGCTCAAGGACTAGAAAATGTCCCAGAAGAGGAATTAAGAAAGATTAGCGATCTATTCATAGCAAGACAGAAAGCGGAACTACACAAGCAAAATAGAATATTAGGCATTGCAATAGGCACAGGAAATCACTCTAAAAATATCTCCCTCATTCCATCTGGTCTCAAGCAAAAAAAGAAAAGGGGAAGAAGAACAAACGGTGAGGTGCTACATGATCTAGGGATCTTAATGCTATACTCAGGCAAAATGAAGGCACTCAATGCCTTCCCATCCTACCATTAACAAGCCTTGTTATAAATGAAAATAGTCTCATGGAATGCAAGAGGACCCAACAACCTAGCAAAGCAAAGACTTCTCCACAGGAAGTTCCAAAAAGAAAAGTCGGACATCATGTTCATTCAAGAAACCAAATGTGCCACTTCTCACATGGCAAACATCAGCAAAAAATTAAGCAAACCTATTGACTTCGTAGAAGTAGCCAGTCAAAGATGGGAGGGAGGCATCACCACACTCTGGGACACCAGAGTAGTGAGTGTCCTTTCAATGGAGGCCACCAGATCCTACATTGCCACAGAGATTCAAGTAATAGGAACTCTGAAACCTATTTATGTATAAATGTATATGGACCTCAACAATTAGAAGAGAAATTTCATTTCCTTAATTCACTCATGAATCTTCAACTAAGACATATCACCTCGAAGATCATTATGGGAGGAGATTTCAACATGATAACCTCTCTCTTGGAGAAAAAAGGAGGAACAAGAAGGCTAAACAGGGATGCAGAGCTCTTTACAGAATTCATTGAAAATGCAAAACTAGTAGACATCTAGCAAAAAACCAGCTCCTTCACCTGGAACAATAGACGAGGAGGAGAGAAACTTATAGCATCTCGATTGGATAGATTTCTCATTTCAGAAAGCATCATTCTAGAAGGCATCACAATGGACTCTGACATTCTCCCTAGTGGAGGATCGGATCACTGGCCTATCTGACTAGAAGCTGCCTTCCTCGGCACTCCTAGAAACAAGCCATTCCGATTCGAAAAGTTCTGGTTGCAGAACCCTGACTTTGTTAAAATGCTGGAGAAGTGGTGGTGTGAACCACTGAACATACAAGGAACCAGAATGTTGAAGCTCCAAAGCAAACTTAAACACATCAAAAGCAAAATCAAGCAATGGAATGCAACAGAATTCGGAAATATCTTCCAGGAAAAATCCATAATAGAGAGCAAGCTCGAGCAAATTCACAAAAGCTGGACCTCAGGGAATATTAGTGAAGTCTCCAAAGAGTAGGAAAAAGATCTGATGGTTCAATGGCAACTCCGATGTCAACAGGAAGAAACACTCTGGAGACAGAAATCCAGAGTCCAGTGGCTTAAAGAAGGAGAGAAAAATACAAAGTTCTTCCATAGGTCCACTCTAGACTATAGAAGTGAAAATAAAATCCTCAAACTCAAAAATGAAGCAGGAGAAACTTTGCAAAATCATAAGGACATTTCTTCTCTACTCACCAGGCATTTCAAACACATCGCTCAGGAGATGCAAGATGAAAGAACAGAGGCAATAGACTCTCTAGCTCAGGCCATTCCCAGCATCATAACTAATGAGAAAAATCTCGCTCTCCTCAGAGAAGTCTCAATGGAGGAAGTGGAGGAGGCAATTAAAAGCATGCCAAATGACAAGGCTCCAGGACGAGATGGCTTCACCATCAACTTCTACAAAGCGTGCTGGCCCACCATCAAAATAGAGATCTGGGAAGTGGTTGAAGATTCAAGACGCTCCAGCACCATTCTCAAATCACTCAACTCCACCTTCCTGGCTCTTGTCCCAAAGGAAGAGGATGGCAACACTTCTAAGAAATTTAGACCTATAGCTCTTTGTAATGTGATTTACAAGATCATCTCCAAGGTTATAACCAACAGACTCAAGCCTATTCTTCCCAATCTAATTTCGGAAGAAAAGTCCGGATATGTGGAGGGCAGACAAATACTAGACAACATCCTCTTAGCTCAAGAAAAGGTGCACATTCTCCAGACCAGGAAGAAAGCAGGTATGTTAATGCAATTGGATCTCTCCAAAGCTTTTGATAAATTCAACTGGCAATATCTGGAAGCTGTTCTCACAGCCTTTGGGTTTGAACATCAATGGATTAAATGGATTCTTGCTTTAATTAAATCCTCCAATTTCTCCATCTTAGTCAATGGATCCCCCTCAGAACCCTTCTCCCCCACCCGGGGCATAAGGAAGGGAGACCCTCTCTCCCCTTTCCTCTTCGTGATCCTCATGGAAGGTCTAAGTCGACTCATCCATAAAGCAAAAGCAAAAGGAAATATTTGAGGGCTTCATCCCCTGCAATCTATCCCTGCAACTACGCACCAACAGTTCATGGACGACACCATGCTGCACGGCACCCCCATGGTGAAAGAAGCCATGGCTTTCAAAAATATCCTTAGCCTATTCAGCAAAGCGTCAGGTATGGAAATTAACCACGCTAAATCTACAATTTTTTTCTTTAACACTCATCTTACAATCCAGAAACATCTTTCAAATATTCTTGGATTTAGACGGGGCAATTTACCCTCTAAGTATCTGGGCGCCCCTCTAACATCGAAACCCTGGCAAAAACATCACTGGGAAAAAATTCTAGCAAAATTGGAGAACAAATGTAGACACTGGACTCATAGAGCCCTCAATTTTGCCGGCAGATTAGTCCTAACTAAGGTAATCCTTCAAGCTATCCCTCAGTACATGCTCTCCATCCTGCCTGCCCCTCAAGGCGTCCTTTACAAGATAAGAACCATCTAGAGATCGTTCTTATTGAAAGGCAATTCGGAAAAAAACAAATGGGCTTTGGTGGCCTGCAACAAACTCTGTAAATCAAAAGCAGCAGGAGGCCTAAATCTAATAGACCCCCACACCATCAACATGACTTGTGGAGCCAAGCTGTGGTGGCGCTAGTTAAAAGAACCCACTCTACCTTGGGCAAGGCACTGGAAGGAGAAATACACTCCAGATTGCAGTGAACAGGACCTAATTAGGTTGCAGGACGTGCCAGAAGGGTCTCCCATTTGGAATTTAGCGAGGCGAAACTGCAACATAATACAAGACCACAGCTTCTGGGAAATCCACAACGGGGAAACAACGTTCTTTTGGGAGGATGCTTGACAGCAATTACCTCGCCTTGTTACTCCAGAACTGGAGAATTACAAAAGGGAATGTCAGAAAAGGGGAAATTACAAGGTTCATCAGTACTGGAGCGATGACAACAATGGGTAGGACTGGAGGGAATGGTCACCCCTTAACACGGGCAACACAATAGCAGAAAATGACAACATAAGGAACTTGCTAAGCACTCTAAACAAACGAAAGATAAGAACATCCACAGAAAGGGACAAGCTAAGATGGGGAATGAAAGGCAGCGACAACTTCACCCTTAAAGAAGCTAGGGAGCAGCTAGAGCACTATGAACACGGGGAGGCCATGCCTTGGAGCATCAAGGTTTGGGACGCCCTTTTCTGGCCTAAAATAAAGACCTTCCTTTGGCTCCTCATGCGAGGAAAAACCCTTACCTGGGAAAACTTACAAACAAAAGGATTCTCTGGTCCCTCTATATGTCCCCTTTGCCGAGCAGCAGAAGAAAGCATAAATCATCTGTTCAATTCATGCGAATGGGCAGAGTACTTATGGAAATGGATAGAAACTACCATGCAGCAAAACAACAGGGACAAAGACTCCATCCATAATACCATTTTGCATTGGCCTCGCGACTACTCTAACAATCTCAGAATTAACAGCATTTGGAAAGTCCTGCCAGGGTTCTTAACCTGGACCATTTGGAAGGAAAGGAACAGGCGCATTTTTCAGAATGATCAGAGAAATCTAGAGTTTTCGCAACTCACCTTAACCGAAAATGTTTGCCAGCTAATCCTAGAAAAATGTAGTGCAGCTCCCGATAGCAAACTCTCAGCTAGAGACCAGCATATTCTGAAAATCTTCAAGTTAGATAATGGGAACAGCATATCAACCGCAAGCAGCCAGCAAGAACCTCGAACGGGATCACTTGGATGGCATAGGCCCCCTGTTGGCTTCCTAAAGTTAAACTTCGACGGTGCCTCACGAGGTAATCCCAGACTAGCAGGCATAGGAAGAGTCATCAGAAACCACAAAGGGGAAATTCTATACATTTACAGTCAGGCACTGGGAGAAGGTACCAACAACCAGATGGAATTTGCTGCACTGGAAAAAGGCTTAAGAATTCATAGCTTGAACTGAACAGGCAATGCAGTAATCGAAGGTGACTCAAAAGTTGCCATCACAGCGGCCAGGAAAATCTACAGTGGCACATCGGCAAGCAGGATTATGAAGCATTGACGTTTAGCTGAGGTAACCGATAACATTGCCAAAATGCTCGACGAAATGAAAGGTCTCACCTTTCAGGCGATCCGGCGCAAGGGTAACATGGTCGCGGACCACCTGGTGAACTTCGAGATTGAGCACTCCAACGCTAAGTGGGACAGCTGGTGGAAAGATATCGACTACCCAGAACTACAGGAAAAATGCATGCAGCTCGCCCGGCTGGACATGACACCGGCAGAGATGGGCGATCGTACGATGAAATAATTTAATGTTTCTGGTGATTAGTTATGCTTATTCAGTGAATTACATTAAATCCAGCAAGAGCCGAAGGACAAATGACACAAGGCATATATGTCAGACGCAGGAGATCAAGAGATATGTACCCACCCCCCATGATCAGTTTTGAAATCAGGCGCCGTAAGAAGAGTAGGACTCAGCACACTTGGCTGGCTCAGGATGAAGGAGGTGACGGTGATAGTAAAGGCCAACAATCATTTCAAGATCCAACCATTCTCCCATCACGCAGCAATTATTCCGATCGGACAGGAAAGTGGCACAGACATCAGCAGCCACTATCCAATCACCTCCTGGCCATTGGTTATTTAACAACCATCACAGCCTCAAAGAAAAGCATAGTTTTAACGCATAGCAAGTTTAAGCCTGCTCCCTCTGCCAACTTAGTGCAGGTTATCTCCATGGCTATAGGCTACGCCATGAAGGGGGAAAGTTGGCGCAACCAATCGGCTATTAAAGACCTCCAGCAAGCTAAGACAATGTACGAGACCAGAACTTCCCAGTGGAACAAGCGCAAGATAGGCGAACTGGAGACCAGCATTAAGGAAGAGGAAACCCAGGTCTCATACCAGCAATTGGGGAAGGAAGTGGATTGGTTGCTGGACCCGGGAATGACCTACACGCGAGCAACACAGTTCGTCCAGACCCAAGCTGAAGCTTGGCGCATGAAGACCCTCCTCGCTGAAGTTCTGGACGCCCAGGAGGAACAAGCAGAGCAACAACGCAATCTCAAGAAACTTACTGAGGTAATGGAGCACTACCACATGGCAGTGGTGGAAAGCATAGAATTTAAGCTCTCCTTGCTGGACCAACAGGCGGACTACATCAGCAAGAAGCTCACTGTGTTAATCAAGCTCATACGCAACGTCATTGGCACCGATGACATTCCTGCTGAGGCTCAGCCGGGGGAAACCTCTGGCACACAACCGAGCAACCCTCCCAAGCCAGGACTTGCCAACCGTTGATGGTAGAGATCACGGTCCTATTTTTTCTGATCGCTCCCTTCGCCTCTTCTTTTGTAATTCCTGCTATGTCTTCTGTTCCTAGGACCAGTTTGGTTTGGAATGCTTCACTTCTCTGCCACCCTGCAAGGTGTGCCTATGTTTTACGTTCTAAGTAGCCTATGTTTCTCTTTCTAAGTAGCCAGGCTTGCTGTCTAGTGGCCATAAATCTGCTAAAGCAGAAGTTTTGTACAATATTTTAACTCTGTTAATACAAAAGCTTATTTACACAAAAAAAAAAACATTTACACTCAAATCAATTAATATAGTACATGTAAGAAAATTGGATTATAAACCAACATCTACACTGAAATTAATGCACCTAGTGCAAGTAAGCAAATAGGATTATAAAGCAACATCTACACTGAAATCAATACATCTAGTGCAAGCAATCAAATAGAATTAGAGATAGCCATCTACATTGAAATCAATGTATTTAGTGCAAGCAATCAAATAATTAGAAATCACTATCTACATTGAAATCAATGTATCTAGTGCAAGAAATCAAACATTATTAGAAATCAAAATCTACATTGAAATCAATGCATCTAGTGCAAGCAATCAAATAAGAATAGAAATCACCATCTACATTGAAATCAATGCATTTAGTGCAAGCAATCAAATAGGATTAGAAGCCAACTACATTGAAATTAATACATCTAGTGAAAGCAATCAAATATCATTAGAAATCAACATCTACACTAAAATCAATGCATCTAGTGCAAGATATTGAATTGGATTTGTAATCACCATCTACACTAAAATTAATGTATCTAGTGAAAGAAATATTACTCCCTCTTACCCCCCACATATATATCTATATCTCCCTCCATCTCTCCTTATTGTCCACTCTATCTCAACCCCCCAAACACACATGCTATTTCACTTCATATGTACCAATATCTTTGTCCCTCCCTCCCTCTCTCCATCTCTTTCTTCTTTCCTCTCTTCAGTTTCCATCTATATCTCTATCTCCATTTGCCTCTCTATATCACCACCAAAACATACACTCTATTTTTCCAATCTATCTACCTATCCCTCCCTCCTCTCTCTCTCTCTCTCTCTCTTTCTCTCTCTCTCTCTCTCTCTTCCCTTCTCTCCCTCCCCCCGACTTCTATCTCTCTTCCCTACTTATTTCCTCTCTCCCTCTCTCCATCCTCTTTATCACTCCCTCTCTCTCTCTCTCTCTCCAATTTTCTATCTATATTTCTCTCTTATTACCTCTCTCTCTCTCCCCTTCAAACTCCATATCTCTTTTCCTCCCTCACACCACTCTCTCACATCATCTCTCT
Source organism: Pinus taeda (assembly GCA_000404065.3). Classification (NCBI taxonomy): domain Eukaryota; kingdom Viridiplantae; phylum Streptophyta; class Pinopsida; order Pinales; family Pinaceae; genus Pinus; species Pinus taeda. The sequence goes on along the minus strand of APFE031446336.1, from coordinate 52,234 downwards.
CTTTCTTCCTCTCTTTCTCTCTCTCTCTCTCCTACTCTTTGGCCTCCAACTCTATTACTATATCCCTCCCTCTCCTTCTCTCCCCTATTCTCTCCATCTCTCCTTCTTTGTCTTTATCTCAACCCAAAACATACACAATCTCTCTCCATCTCTCCATTGTTACTCCCTCTCTCTCCACTTCTCACTCTCTATGTATTTATTCTTCCCTCCCTCTCTCCCCCTCCAACTCCATCTCCCTATCCATCCCTCTCTCCTCCTCTCTCTCAAATCTTCTCTCTCGTACTTACTCTTTCTCCCTTCCTCTCCTAAATCCCTCTCTCTTCCCCCATCTCTCTCTCTCTATCTCTCTCTCTCTCTCTATTACTTCCCTCTAATCCTCTCTTATACCCCATCACTCTCCTTCTCTCTCTCAAGTATTATCTCTCATTCTTCCTCTCTCTCACTCTCAGACTCTCTATATCTCTCTCTACCCTGTCTCTCTCTCTTTTCCTTCCAATCGCATCTCTTCCCACATATCTCTCTCTCTATCTCTCTCTCTCTATCTACCTATGTTACTATATCCCTCCCTCTCTCCTTTTGTCTCCTTCTCTCCCCCCTTCTCTCTCTCTCTCTCTCTCTCTCTCTCTCTCTCTCTCTCTCTCTCTTATTTTTCTCTTTATCTCACCCCTAAACATACACTCTTTCTCTACATCTCTCCCTTTTCAGTCCCTCTCTTTCTCCACTTCTCATACTATATGTCTTTATTCTCCACTCCCTCTCTCCCACTCCAACTCCATATCTCTATCCCTCCCTCTCTTCTCCTACCTCTCATCCTTCCTCTCTTGGCCTTTCTCTCCTATGTTTATCTCTATTCCCCGATCTCTCTCTCTTTCTCTCTCTCTCTCTGCCTTCCAATCCCCTCACTATCTCCCTCCCAATCTCCCCTCTCTTCCCCCTCCATCTTTGTGTTTCCCTCTCCCTCTTTTACCCTTCTCTACCTCTCTCTCTTTAGTTTATCTCCCCTCTCCTTTAATTTATCTCCATCTCTCCCTTGTCACTCCCCCTATATCTCCACCTCTATAACTTTATGTCTTTGTTCTTACCTCCTATATATATAGAGTTAATATATATCATGGTATATTAATACATATGATATTATAACAATTTTAATATTGGATTAAAACAAAGTTATTATATTTAATAATCAATATTATGATATATTAATATGAATATTAGATTTAATAATAATAATAATAATAATCTTTTAATATTAATATTATGGTTAATAGTATTTTTTTTATGGTATTGATAATAATTTTTGCCATGATATTTTTCCCGTAGGTGTTGGATTAAGGGGGCCTGACCCAGGTTCAATGTTAATTAGCCAAAAAAATCCCTACAGTACTAGCCCTTTCGGCATCAGAGCGCGGAGTGCAAATTGAAGTCACACTCGAAGTGGTACAGGGGGATGCTAGAACTAAGTTTCCGCACCCTCAGAAGGTTGTGATGTCATTTGATTCCTTCTATTCCTACCTTTGTGTAGGTCACTTCACTCTAGGGCTTGCAATATAAGCCCTCTATTCCATACTTCTATACCACTACGAAAGGGTATGATCGACCTTCGCGCAGCCCTAACCTATTGCTCAGGTACTTTTGCGCTACTATGACAACGTGTCATGCAGATTCCCCAATTTGTCTAAGTGATTTGATTTTCTCATCAAATACTTAAAGTTAACATTGTGTAATCATATATTCATAATTGCATTCATTTATTCAATGTAATCGCATTCATTCGCGCATCATATAAGCACAATAAAGTAAATTCATACATAAAATATCGAAATGCATCAACATAACAAAGACACAAAAATTACAAAATATCTCCTTTTATTAATATCTTCCAAGTGTTACAGCCTCTATCCACCCTATGCATATAGCTTTAGGGCTCCACACACTCATTTGTTGACTTCTACCCTAAGACTATGTGCACTCAGCTGCAGAGCCTCTACCTACGTTATAACCCAAGACGTAGAATTCTTGTTTCCAAGCTATGACTCCATTACATTGTGTGTCATTCTATCCCCTAGAGCTTAACTCTTTTTATACAATGACATGATCTGTAGACCATGGGTTGATCTTTTACAACTGACTTTACTTTAAAAACTAAGGGCGGACTACCCTTTTTGACACATAACACGTTTGCGCTCCGTGACCACAAAATGTGGAGTCTTTAGGATTATATTACAAAAATTGACTTAACATGGGATTTTATACCCAAAACATCCATTAGGGTATCTCGCTCCCAACAAGCCCCAAACAAAAACATGGTGACTCGCCCACAAGTCACTCAGTAGGCACAAAGATCTTTGTGTGGAGCCCATTCAACTCGACCTAGATGAACGCAACCTCGGTCGTGCATTGAGTTGTTGCTTGCCTCTCATCTTCAACTATCTTCTTGGTTACTCCTCTTGTGTTGTCAACCTGAAGCTTTTTTTTTTGTCTCTTGTAGAGATGCAAGCTTGCCTTCAATGTTTGCTCCGACTGTGTGAGCTTCCTCCATCCAGGGCTTTAGTTGTGCCTTCAACACTGCTTCCTTGTGTAGTGTTGTGTCCACTAGTTGCTTCAGCTACTTGGCTTCTTGCAGCTTGGCTAACCTTTGTGTCAGTGCGATGGTTCTCACTGTGCCCTTAACATCATCATAGCATTGTTGTACTTCGTTCGCTTTTGTCTCTAGCCTCTAGATGTTTGGGTCCTCCTACAAGTTGGTCAAGACCTCAAACGATTGCTCCAACAACTGTGTGCAATCTGCTACTACACTCTCCATCACCACGATTGCTTCTATGATAATGGCCTCCCACTGTTCCTTTACCTCTGGTTGTGTTGAAGGTTGGGCCCTCAACTGGAGCTTTGTAATTTGTAGGTTCAACTCCAACTAAACCCACACCATCTCTGTCTAAGTGTCACGCACCCCTGGGGCCAAATTGCGAATGCACACCTCAACTGGCTCCTCCTTTGGAATGGACAACTTTGGGACCATTCTTCATGCCTCCTCCATGACCTACATGATCTTCTTTATCTGGTTGGTCACCTCGGTCTCAACAGTCATGGTAGCATTTCTCTGTAGGGCCATATGTTGATTGTTTATTCATTGTTCGCTGATCACCTGGAGGGCGTAGTGCTCATAGGCCCTTAGCTCTGCAATTACTCCATCCTACAAGAGGTGGAGTGCTTAGCGTAAAAACACTACCAAGTTTAGGCCAGCTCTCTTCAAGGCACTAACAATGGGCCTGTCAGCCTCATTTTCCATGGTCAGTGCTCCATTTGGCAACACTATTGCACTAGAAGCCTTTGTGCACAACATATCAGTAGCCTCCAAAGTGTCGATGTCCAAGTTCTTAGACACCATACTAACCTATGATGCATGGTTCTACAACTCCTATAACCCAGTCTAGATGGCCCCTACTATGATATACTGCTGCTTTTCAAACTACTGCAAGGCCTCCATGGTGACATCTTTGACTGTGTCAGTGATGTCATATAAGTTGCCCTCCATTCATGTGATAGGGTCTAGCAAGGTCTTGGTTGCTTTGGATTTATTTCTGGACCCTCCCTTCTTTAGCTCTATTGGGTGCTTAATGCAGGCGGATGTCCCCTAAGGGTCCGTGCCATGTTGCTCTGTTTCTTCCTCTTCAATCTCAGGTGAAGACAATCATGCACCTTTGTTAGAGCCTCGCTCTATGCCAACTATCTATTTTCCTGCCTCCTTTCGTGCATGTTTTGCCTGGTCCTTCTCAGTGACCTTATTTTTCCTGTTTTTGGCCGTCTGCGCCATCTTCAGCTTGGCCTCTTCCTTCTTCTTCTGTGTAGTGGATTAGCTTCCACCCACTGCCAAGTCCATGGTAGTGTGACACTCTACTAGCCATTTATCAAGCACCGCATCAATGGCATCATATGTGGTCAAGTATGGAAAGCTGTACCACTTCTGCGTAGGTCCTTCCATGCCCGGATAGATACTCGATGGAGATTGGCTTTAAACTCAGCATAGATTTGCAGGTTAGCCTATACTGTGGGTGACAATCATGGCTTGCGATTGTTATCCATCCTGATATTCATTTCCATCAAGATCCAGAAGATCTTGTTATCCTGAACTCACTCCGTGTCCTTGGTTGCCCATAGTGAAGCATACTTCGCTGCTTCAAGAAGGTCTGGCATGACCGAAGGGAACTAGCTCTCCTCTAGTAGACCCCATGCTACCAGCACAATAAAAAACAAGAGCCACGCATAGTGGAATGTCTTTATTTTCTCTTGAGCTTCACAAGATTTTACTAAGAACTCTCCACAAAGGTAGTCCGACCAGTTAAACTGGACTCCTTTCGCGCACTAATGTGTGAGCACAATGATAGGCGCTAGCACCTCATCAGTGCGACACTTCTGTATCACCTTCCTTGCAAGGATCTGTGCTGCTACCTTCACAGCAGGGTCATAGATGCTGGAGATAGCGTACCTGCGTGACTTCTTCACCAGCTTTAATTTCTCCTTCATTGATTTTGCGTGTGCTTGTTTGCCACCCTTACTGCCAAAGTTCATAGCTGGATTTTGACTTGAATACGACAGGCACATTATTCGATGAATTAACATATATGTGATGGGTATTGGCTCGTTCAGCCATAGACACCCATCATCCACCAAGCACAACAACTGCCTGATGACCAAAACTATCACCGAGGTGTGGTTATAGTGCGGCACCCAGACCAAGTTCAACAATCCTACCTTCTCTACGCCCTTGAGCCACCTCCGTGGCTCCAATGCTCTCATTCCTATATTTTTATCTATGATGTGGCACATCAGTTGCTCAATCGCCAGGTTCGGGAACTTCTTGTGGTCCACCAAGTCCCAGTCTTCAAGCTTTAGTATTGACACTCGAGCCAAGCATGGAATGTCGAAAGTAATTTCATCTGGTAGTAGAGGGGTTTGCAAGGGAGTCTTACTCGCATTAATATCCTTTCGAACCTTGGACTTAGGCTTGAGTTGAGGGACATACTAAAACAACCATGTAATAGGGTCTGCACCCTGGGCTTCAACCTCCTCTACCTCCACTCCCACATCCTCATCGTCCATCAGGATGTCTTCGATATATTCCTCCTCTACTTCTAGGTTTATAGCCTTGCCTTTCTCTTGGGCACTGGGCTTTGGTGGGTTTCTCCTTGGCAATGTGCGCACTGGTATGGCAAGATGCTTTCCCTTCTTGTCCTCCACAATCTCCCTAGTTGGGGTTGGCTTCAGTCTCGGTGTTCTTGGAAGTTTAGGGAGCCCTGCCAATACTTCAGCCACTTTTGGAGTAGCTACTTCAGGAGCAGCTGCTTCTGGAGCAACTAATTCAACCTCCATAGTGATTTCCTGCACATTCTCCTCCACTACAACTTATTTGATCTTCATAGCTTCTGCACGTGTTGACATGACACTATTCACTAGTTCCTATGTCTCCTTTGATAGTTGTTCAAACACCAGACTCGCTACCAAATCTTGAAATAATTCACAGTTCATGTGCACCTGAAAGCACAACAACTCAATTTTCAAAATGGCAAGTGTTTTTTGTTGGACAACCACTTGTAGTTTATATGGAATTTTGAATTCAAATCTGACTATTCCCCCCAAAATTAGTTCACTAATGTTGGATTAGCGGCATATTTTCAAGGATATAAGCCATAATTTTTGTCTTAAATGTTGGTCACCTACTCCATTTGGTATCACTTTTGTCGTATTTTTTAGTGACTTTAATGGTAAGTTTCCAACCAACCTATGCAATTTCTCCCTGGGTAGCGCAGCTCCTTCTGCACTGTCGCTAACTGAGTGATATGTCCTTGCTTTGAACCATCTTCCAATTGTGCAGCTCCCCAACCCAGGTAATGTAGTTTATAGTCCCGGGCCTCCTTTCAACTGCCTCGAGTGCTAAGATTGTGCTACCTTCATTTAGTCACATGGTTGGACTACCGGTGTATGGCTTCAAGCAACTGCCATTCGCCTTTCCTGGGAAGGGTTCTCAATTTAATTTAACCAATTGTACCGCTCCTCCATCGATATTATCCTTAATAACATAAGGCCCTAACTAGTTCATCCTGAACTTTTGTGGAAATTTATCAAAGTTACTATCATATAGCAAAACCAAGTCATTGACCTTAAACGTGCGCAGCTTAATGTGTTGATCATGCCATGCCTTTTTGCGCTGCTTTTGGACCAGCTGGTGGAATCCAGACAAAAATATTTCTTCCTCCAGTTCATCTAGCTATGCGAGCCTCTCCTCTAGGGCTCTGCGATCTGTCATACTTGTGAGCACTATTATGCACAGGCTAGGCACAATATACTCCATCGGAATTACCACTTTGACACCATAAACATGCCTAAAATGGGTTTGTTCAGTCAAATTCTTACATCTCATTCGATAAGTCCATAGTACTACAGGTATGAGTAGGTCTCAATCACTTTGTTGAGCATTGAAAACTTTTTTCATCATGTTTTCAAGCACTTTGTTGAATGCTTCCACCATCTTGTTAGCCTATGGGTGATAAGGTGTACTCTTCTAGTGCTATACGTAAAATTCCTCTATTAGCGTGCTGATCATCTCATTCAAGGAGTGCGTACCACAATCACCCATCAAGACCTTCAAATAGCCAAATCACATCAGTACATGCTCAAATAGTAACTTCGCAGCATTCATGCCCATGCAATCCTTCACTGGTTGCGCTTCTGCCCAATGAGTTAAATACTCCATTACAGTGATAATGTACCTTACTCCTATCTTTCCTTGTGGTTGAATAGGTGCTACAAAATCTATTGCCCACTTCTCGAAGGGTTGCAACATTATCTGTGGATTCAAAAGCATTTCATCACTCCATGATAGCCTGTCATTCCTTTGACACATATCACATGCCTTGAAAGATGCTTTTGAGTCCTGTTGGAGGGTTGGCCACCACAACACTGCGCGTAGAATCTTCTGTGTGGTCGCTCTCCCTGGATAATGTCCTCTCACAGTGCCCCCATGATCTTCCCTCAGGATGTTGCTTCTTTCAAACTCTGGTACATACTGTCGCAATATCTCATCAGTCCCCATCTCATACAAATGCCCAGTAATGAGAGAGAAATCTGCCACGTGCACCATTAGTTCCCTCTTTTGTTGGATAGTGTATCCTTCCGATGTAGTACCTATCATTAGGAAATGTATTATATCTTCAAAATTATGATTTTTGATGTGCACTACAAATAGTTGCATGTTAAGAAATCTTTCTTCCAAGTTAGTAGGTTCCTCTCCTGTGTTGATGTGCGAAAAATGGTCAGGTCTCGCATTCAATCATTTAGGCTTCACAACCACTTCAAAATCATACTCCTGGAACAATAAGAGCCACCTGCAAATTCTCCACACCAACATAGGATTATTAACCAGGTACTTCAGTGTAGAGTGATATGTATACATTTTAAAATGCCTCCCCTCAAGTAGTGCATATACTTCTGCAGTGCATACACCATAGCTAGCCCCTCTTGCTATGTGGTGGAATAATTCTTCTCCGCTTTGGATAATCTTTGTCTTGTAAATGTGATAGGAGGGTCCAATCCCTCTTTGCCAGCCTATGATAGTACTACATGACGTGTCGACATGAAAATGGAACTCGTTCTTGCAGTCCGGGAATACTAGAATTGGCGTGGTGACGATATTTTCTTTCAATATATCCAAGATCTTCTTACAATCATCATTCCTGCATAACGTGACATCCTTCTTCAACAATTTCTCCATAGGCATGGTGATCTAGGCATAGCCCTTGATAAAATTCCTATAGTATCTCGTATGTCCCAGGGTAGCCTGTAGCTGCTTTACACTCCTTGACGCTTCCAAGTTCAATATCACTGCTATCTTCGCGAGATCTACCATCAGTCCTTGTCTGAAAATCACACGCCCCAATAGGTTCCCAAAAGGAACATAAAGCAAACACTTCTTGAGATTGAGTATGATCTGGTATCTTTGACAGGCATCCAGCATCAGGTGCAAGCTTTCTACATGGCATTTAACTAGCCCAAATATAGTCTAGTCATCAAAATATACCTCCAGGAACTTATCAATAAATTCCTTGAACGCAGCAACAACTATGCACGAGAAGATCGTAGGCGCATTCTTCAACCCAAATGGCATCATGATGTACTGAAAGCAACCCCATTCAATCATGAAGGGTTGTCTTGCTCCTGTCCTCCAACGTGATTTTGATTTGGTGGTACCCAGAGAACCCATCAGTGAAGGAATATGCTTCTTGGACACCTACATTATTCAACACTTCACCAATGAGTAGAATCGGGAAAGCATCATGTACACAAGTGTCATTCAACTTCCTCAGATCCACGCACATCCTTATTTCATTCTTTTTCTTATTTTCCTATGCCACCATTGGACTTACCCAGTCAGATTCCTCCACAGGCTCAATTATAGCTGCCATGAGTATCTTGTCGAGCACTAAGCCGACCTTCTCCTTATATTTTGGATTGAGACGGTAAGGCCTTTTCTTAACTAGAGTCATGTCAGGTTTCAGCATGATATTCACCATTCCCAGGTCCCTGATTATCCCTTTATATCCATAAACTTGGTAGGGAATAAATCCTGGTATTCACGGAGTAATTTAGTGACCTTATCTACCATCACATCATCCCAGTAGTCTCCAATATTCACAAATTTGGGATCTACCTCTATACCAATGTTCACCTGTTTTGTTTTCAACAGCATGGTTATATCAAGGTTCTAAATATGTGGCCCTTCAACCTCATGGTGACCTTCTATTTCCGGAATGTTAATCTTCTGTAGATCCTCGTCCTCTTCTTCAACAGTTACATTATAAAATTCTTGCGTGCAAGTCAGTTGAGTAGCCCATTCAGGTTGAATCAGGTCTAGAGGATCCTGTGGTATCCTAAAGATTGTTGTTTTCAACTCTTGTAGTGCCTATACTCAAAACTGAATGTCAGCATGAACCCTTCGCACAAGATATCCCATTTGGTTATCCCATGGCAGAGATTAGTTTCTATATACTAGTTCATCGGGACAATATCCACGGTGTGACAAAACAAGTGCACCCATTCGGGTTGGGGCTTTTCTCCATAATCCTGGGTCCATTTGGCCAAATGCACACATGGATCATCCTGCCCATCATACTTATCTTTCATTCACATATTTAGCTTCCCAAAGCAATTTCTCATCATTCTCCTACATTTGTGTCAATCATCAAAGCTTCCTTTATGCATACCCCGCCATCTTGTGGGCATAACGCACAGTGCCTAGTCCAACACCTAGAAGCACTACTTTTCTGGTACCCCCCTTTCAAATGCATCCAAAAATATATCTACCTCGTTCAAACCATCATAACTATCTAGATATCTTACCTCCGAGGACACACAGTGCAACGACCAGGTCATCATGTTGCAATTCATGTAATTGATTCTGCTAGTGTTCTATTTCTTCATCAGAATCAGAAATATAGGAACTCTCGTGATCCCATGTAATCCATCCATCCGCAGTGGGGTTCACCCAATATTTGTCTCATGTTGTTATCTTATACATATAGTCCATATCTTCATCACTCTCATAATCGCACACTGGTTCAGTATAACGTGATCCTTTAGCAGGATCGAGGGGTACTACTAAGCACATCAATTTCTTCTCAAAGATCATATTTCACTTCTTCATATTGATTACCCCGTTCATATCAGTAGCCTAGTGAATTCCCAGGAGCACAGGATAGTGATTGTTGTCATCCACTATCTCTATTACTTCAAAGTTAGTCAACGCGCTCGCTCCATCAATATCCACAGTCACCCTTATAGCCACCCCATGGGGATGATCTTCTATTGATTTTCCATTGTTAGTTGAATCAGAGACCATTATCACAGGTCTCCCCATTTTCTCCCAAGTCTACTTCAATAGGAAATTCACATCTGACCGCAACTCCAAAATAACCTGATCCATTTCATACTTTCATATCTACGTGGTCAGCCTCATCTCCCATCCCGTCCTTGTTTTATGCTTGCCAGTATTTTGTACTACGTGAAGCTCACCCGACATAGTTCCAGTGCATCTATTGATGAGATCTTGTAACCCTTTCACAACCTTACTATTACTCAGTAACTTCATATAGGTCTCCAGGAAATTTGTGAGCATAGAGGGGTCAATCTCCTGCTTAGGCTTATCCTTGCTTCCTAAGGTGGAGGCCTTAGTGAAGCTCTTCTTAGCTTCCATGAAGGTTCTGCATGCATGCTCCAAATCTAACACAACCTCCTTCACTGGAGCTTTGTGAACCCATGTACTATCTTATGGTTGCTTCCCCTTGTCATCTCCTATCGCGATTCCACTCTTGAGCACTATATTTATGTTTGGATCTTCCTCACGTGGCTCAAAACTCATCATCTACAAGTTATGAGTTAGTGCAGGTGGTAGCACCCCTTTTTCACATATCCTAACTATCAGCGTAGGAAAGTATTCCATTTCATGAACAAACAAAGTGCAATACTTGCATGACGAACACATTGGATTAGTGTAATCATGGGTATAGTGTCCTAGTCCTCCGTAATTGTAGAAAATAACTGTCCTCAACCTCTACCAGGTCCTCCTCCACTTCGACCTCGTCCGCACCCTTGATATCTTGGCCATGCCATCCCTACACTCTGGTAAAGGGGTCGTATTTTGGCCTAAACTCTATAGACAGGAGTTTTGTCCATCATCAATTCATAGCTCCTGCAATTACGCTCATCATGTCTTACCGACCTACAAAAGTTGCAAAACTGCTATTGCGGTGCCTGTAAAAATATTTGTAGAAAGTGACAATTATCCGTGGCATGTTTTCCAGTTACTTGATAGATAACACATCATAATACAGGCCCCACGCTAGGTCTTGCTTGAGATTCTGGCCTTAAAGGCATCAGTCCTCCTCCTACAATATAGTTTGCAAAGTCTAGGAAAAGGTCTTTGTCATGACCCTCAATCTTGCATTTCAGGCACCATACCTCCTCGTGCACCTTTGGTTGAACCATATTGTCCTACTTCAGACTTTACATCTCAAGGCACAAATTCTTTAGCTGCACATGGACCTGTTGAAATCCTAGATTTGGATCTTGCATCAGAGTTTCTTATAATCTCATGGAAATCTCTAAGGCCTCCACTTGAGTGGTTATATTTTGTTGCGACAACGCACTACTTAAGTGTGGTAGTAGTGAAGCCAAAAACCACTCGTGATGCTACCCATTTGTCAAATTAATGTTGGCTTCGTGGATTGTACACTTCAACCTCTAATCTAGTTCCCAAGGCATCTCACCTAGTTTCATCGCAATTTCTGTGAATCTCATAATCGATTATGCCTCCAATTTAGGCCTATGAAAGTCTCTATTATGTGCTACCTAGATGTCTGGCATTCCAACATTCGGGTTATCATTAGAGTACTTAATATACCAAGTTAGCATGCAATCTTGTAAAGCACTAACCAGTGTTGCGTTCTTTATATGATAATATGTAGCACCTTGAGCTTCCCATACAACCCTCACAATGAACCAGAATTTGTCTGAGTCCTCATTTCCCAGGCCTTTGAACAAAGGAAGCTTCATTGTATTTTCCATACTGAACTGCGGTGGAGGTGGAGGTGGTATGGGTGGTGTTGGGGGTGAGGGTGGTAAAGTTGGAGGTGATGTTGGTAGAGGTGGTATTTGCAAGAATCCCTGTCTTATTAACTGAATAGCACTTCACAGAAAAACCTTTGCTATCTCTTCCTCATCACCTCGTGGAGGAGAAATCATTGGACTATAATCCAGACCCTTTTTTCCTTCATTCCTGTAAGTTTTTTTTCTTTCTGTATTCACGAACATCAAGGTAGATGCATAACCCGTTTTTGGCACAATAGCATTTTAATCCAAGTATTCAAAGATTTTATGTACTTACCTTACGGTCCCTTGAAAAAATGTTTCTTCACCTTGCTGCAGTTGATTAAGGTGTCAACTGCGAATTTAGTCACAAATCCTCCTATGACATGATCGAGCCAATGATTGAAAGCACGGATGATCTTATCCTCCGATGCTTCAAGCCTTCGTACTAGATCTGTGGTCCACATAATAGGACTGTCAAGTTTCCACCTTCCTTGGCTATCTGTTGGCTTCGTGATCCACTCGTATAGCTCAATAGGGAAGGAGCAGAAAAAGATCTTGTGGAACTCTATATACAGGTATCTGTCCAACCATTGTTCCTTTATCAGTTGCAGGTTCCTGTTCTCTTGCGTTGCAAATTCGTCGATCACCCTATCCATCCAGTCTCCAATCTCCTTCTTAGTTGGATTATTGTGATATGACATCACACATCACTTATGTAGATTCAGAACCCAGAAACAGAACAATTTGTTGACTTGAGGGGCCATGACCCAGGTTCATCGTTAATTAGCCAAACAAATCCCTACACTACTAGCCATTTTGGCATCACCCCACAGAGCGCGAATCAAAATCTCACATGAAATAGTATGGGGGGATGATGGAGCCAATTTTTAGCACCCTGAGATGGTTGTGATGTTGCTTTATTCCTTCTATTCATGCCTTTGTGTAGGTTGCTTCGCTCTATGGATTACAAGATGAGCCCTCTATTATGTCCTTCCATACCACCACGAAAGGGTATAGTCTACCTTCGCACAGCCCCAACCTATTGCTCAGGTACTTTCATGCTACTATAATAGTGCGCCATGCAGATTCCTAAGTAATTTAAGTGATTTGCTTATCTCATCAAATACTTGAAGTTAACACTGCGTAAGAAGATATTCGTAATTGCGTTCATTTATTCAATGTAATTGCATTCATTCCTGCATCATATAAGCATAGCAAAGGAAATTCATACATAAGATATCCAAACACATCAACAAAACAAAGACATAGAAATTGCATAATATCTCTTTCTATTAATATCTTGCAGGTGTTACAACCTTTGTCCGCCCTATGCACACAACTCTAGGGGTTTGCGCACTCATCTGTGGACTTCTACCATAGGCCTTTGCACACTTAGCTACAGAGTCTCTACCTACGCTATAACCCAAGACTTAGACTTCTTGCTTCCAAGCTATGACTCCATTACATCGTGTGTCATTCTATCCCCTAGAGCTTAGCTCTTTGTATACAATCCCATGGTCCGTGGACAATGGGTAGATCTCTCATAGCCGACTTTACTTTACAAACTAAGGGTGGACTAACCTTTTTGACACATAACACCTTCACACTCTATGACCACAAAATGCGGAGTCTTCAAGATTATATTGCAAAAATTGACTTAACATGGGCTTTTAGCCCCAAAACTGCCCTTGGGCAATCTCGCTCCCAACAATAGGCTTCACCTAAATAAAAGCTATTTTTTTAGTGTTAGTAAGTGTAAAGAGGTTTATGGAGCAATTATAAAAAAGGCTTTATTTATTTACCATAACTCTTGTTTATTTATATTTTTGTTTATTTATCATATTTCTTTTATTTACAATGGTATTTGGCCCATAGGCTTGGTATATAATTAGATGTTGATTTCTAATCTTATTTGATATGTTTTTATTTATTTACCATACATATTTATACCTATTTTATATTTATTTATTGATAATACCTCTTTTATAAATATGGTAATTGGCCTATGGTATTAATAATTATGTGTATGCTAGGATCCACCTAAATAAAACCTATTTTTTTGAGTTTTCATAACTATAAAGAGGTTAATGGAGTAAATATAAAAATAGGTTTTATTTATTTATAATACCTCTAGTTTATTTATATTTCTTTTTTTTTACCTACCTTTTGAGTAAAAAAAAAAAAAAAAATCTTATTTTTATTACCATACTTCTGTTTATTTTATTTATTTATTTACCTAGCTTTTTTTTTTACTATTCATAAACCTCTTTATATTTTAAATTTATGTTGTGTTGATACATAATAATAATTAGATTGATTTTTAAATATGGTCGACATTAGATTAGCAATGTTAAATATTACATTTACATTTATATTTAAATGTTTATATTTACATTTAAGTTTACATGTTTAAGTTTTTGTGCGAGATCTACCCCATGGGCATAATAATTATTTTATTTTTAATATGAAATTGCAAATAACTTTGAAAAATACATATGTATAACCAAAAACAATTTTATATTAATTAAAATAAAATAAATTTCAATTAATTGAGCATTAAAATAATATTATTTGAATGAAAATTTGCTTTCTATTTTCAAAAAGAGTAAAGAGATTTGTAATTATTTTATTTAAACATTGAGTTACAAATAATTTAATAATTTAAACTGCCTTAAATTTGGGATTTTGGGTGATTTTTCCCTAAAACGTACGGGTTATAGATCATCTTGCCTTGATAATGGGCAATGTAAAGGCATTGTTTTAGATCTGGCACTATTTCTACCTGGGTAATACCTATCCAAATCTCTCGGAAGATAAAATTGATCGAGATAGTATAAAATTGATCCAGATAATGCGGTTGTATTTTTGGTGGATCCATGTGTTTGGTGCCCCTGAAAACGGACATCTCAACCATCATAGTGATTTTAGATTATATGGGCATTGAACTAGCGACAAATAGTTGGGAACTAGAGAAAGAGAGATGCAGTGCACTACTGAAACCTGGGAAAAAACTAATAGGTTTCATATTCAAAGTTCCTTGTAATGGAGACATGGTAGGTGCTTCAAATGTTGGTTACATGTCTACTAGTTCGAATGGCTGATGACAGATTAATGGATGCTAAGGTTTCTTCGAAAATCCGTCTTTGACAAAGTTGAGAAAACCTTCGGATCTGATGCTTGATTACTCTCACATTGTTGTTGAGCTAAATCAAATATTCAGCTTGCAGAATGACTGATCCAATCATTAGGCACCATGGAAAAGGTCAACTATCTTACTTCTTGGCCAATCCAGATATTGTGCTAGATCTGGTGAGTAACTGTTAACAAAGTGTGAAAAATAATTTCTTAATTAATTTTAGCTTTTCTGGAGTATTTCCATATTAATTTCTTCTTTTATTATATTATGTTTTTCATCTATATCTTGAAGATGATAGTGGATGGTTCCAAACTTAGATTTGACATTTTTTAATTATTTAAATCATATTTATTTGATTTTTTTTTTTGGAGCTTGTCTACATTATTTATTTCTCTGGGGAGATCACAAATTCCATATATGTCTTCAAAACTTTGACCCAAAAAATCATTATCCTTTTTCTCTTAAATGTGCATATTGCATATATCAGTAGACATGGTTGTCAATGCAACTTTAGCAGCCATGGCCAAATATGCGGGAAATCATGGCTTAAAGGTTTATCAAGTTAATTCTTCGGTGGTAAATCCTATAACAATTCAAGAATTTTTAAAAATAATATTTGAACATTTTAAATGTAATCCAAAGGAAACCCAGTAAAATTGTTGAAGCAATTGACCTGTGTTAATAATATGGATAATTATGGGCAGGCTTAGTTCACCAAACAACATTATTTATTTCTCTGGGGAGATCACATCTTCCATTTATGTCTTCAAAACTTCGACCCAAAAAAACCATTATCTTTTTTCTCTTAAATGTGCAAATTGCATATATCAGTAGACATGGTTGCTAATGCAACTTTAGCAGCCATGGCCAAATACACAGGAAAGAATGTCTTAAAGGTTTATCAGGTTTCTTCTTCGATGGTAAATCCCATAACAATTCAATAATTTTTAAAAATAATATTTGAACATTTTAAATGCAATCCCTACATTATTTGCAAAGGAAACCCAGTAAATTTTTTGAATCAATTGACCTGTGTTAATACTATGGAGAATTATGGGCATGCTTAGTTCACCAAACAATGTATTTTGTAATGATACTCTGTGTTTCTTACTCGAAATTTTAATTAATATAAATGGAATTTGAAAAGTTAAAAATTTACTCATGTAAATTTTACTTTTACATTGCATATAATCTTTGTTCAAGGAGTAGTTTTGTTATTTAATATAAAGAATTATTGATTTACCTTAATTATAAAAAAAATACATAAAATGAATCATTGTAATCTGATAGTCATATTGTAGATAGCGAGGTTATCAAGATCGTCTACAAAATATATGTTACATCTATTGAAGCACCTGGAAAAGATCGACGAGCCATATGCATTCTATGGAGGAAGTTGAATTATGTGCAATGGAAATGAAATACATTTTTATTTGTGGTGTATTATTTTAAACATTTTGATTGGTAATCAAGCAGCATACATTAATAATTTTTTTAATATATTTTGCAAATTTGATACAATTTTGAAAAAATGTTTCAAGAGCTCTCTGAATATGAATGAGACAATTTCTGATTTGATGCGAAGATGAATGAGACAGTTTCAGATTTGATGTTAAGATTATCGAGTGGGAAAATTACATCAGAAATATTCATATTCCCTGACATGGTGAATATATCTTAAATGGGTGAATATGTATTAATGGATCACAATGGTTGTAATGGCCATGAAGACATCAATTTTCACTTCACTGGGTTCACTATTTTTGGGAGAATGATGGGGGTTGTTGGAGTAGAAATTTGTCCAGATATAAATGAATGTCCTGCCAATGTGAACATTGAACTCATTTCCACCAAAAATGATCTCATTAATGATGTGTTTATGTCACAGGGAGGCATTTTCACGTTTACAAATATTACTCCATGGAAATATAGGTTGGTTGCTTCTCATCATGAATACATAAATTTCATTAATCCCCGAACAATATGCAAATATCAGGTCATATCAAATCCCACTACATTTGTTTTTCAAAAAGGAAAGGCCATTATATTTTTCTCTCTTTTCCTTCATTTTATACGCAGAATAAGTTTGGAGATTCCCTAAGGATGAGTGTCCAAAGGAAATAGTAGCCCTCCAAGAAATCAAATGTGAAGAAGTGGAATGAACAGACTCTGTGAGCCAATTGTTAAATGGAGGAAGAAGATACAAGGTCATACCTAATGTTGATCATAGCTAGGATGGTAATACACATGAGGTAAAATTCTTTAGGTTTATAGAGTATATTTCTATAATATTCTCTTTCAAATACGTCATTCTCATGTTCTCTTAACAATTGTCCAAAGAGGCTCTCGAGAGATGGGGTTGGGCTTTGGAAATCTGGTAGTAGATGACATCTTTTATGTCCCAAGATATGATATGGATGACTTATTTATTTCTAAGGGTAACCCTACTTTAGGTATTTATGTATACCTTTATTCAGATGATGTCCATGAGGTGAAGTTCCCTCAAAGAAGATCCTTAGCCAAATCAAGCGCTTTGTCATGCAATATCTAGTGCATATGGGAAATTCTCTTTTAATTTTATTTCATGTGGAAAATAAAGGCTGTTGCCATTCTACAAGGGTGAGAATACAATATTTGATGTTTCACTTCCATATATAGAGGTTATTGTTGAGCATAGTCATGTTAATATATCACATCCATTTCAGGTTATAGGTTTCTTAGTTGGAGGACTTGTGGTGACTTCTAAAGGAGTCTGTTTTGAAGGTGTTAAGATATTAGTTGATGAAAAAGAAATACCTACAACAAATGTCGAGGTATATTACAAACTTGATCATGTAACATTAACACGGTACATAATCAAGGCTGAGAAGGATCACTTCGAGTTTAGTAGTTTGGAGAATTTCATGATTGTGCCAAACATGGCTCCAATCCCAAAGATAAAAGCAACACATTATAATATTTGTGGTTTCCTAAAATTAGTGAGAAATGGATATTATGGCAAGAATCAAGTTTGCTTGACACATGGGACAAACAAAGTTAAGCGTCAACTAAAGAGGATTGACGATATGGGAAACTTCTCCTTCGAAGTTCAACCATGTTAATATCAAATATCCCCACTGACCACAATAGGACAACGCAATTTTGGTCTTCAATTTTCACCATCACATATTGATGTGACAGTAGCTAGACTAATGTATGGCATTGAATTTATAATGGCCCTTGATGATATTCATGGATCGGTGATATGCAAGGAAGGATGTGACTCCTCAGTTTCTATATCACTTACTTCTCTAGTTGTTGAACACTACGTTTAGAGAAGCTTAACTCATTAAGTTTAACAAATGGGTGCAGTGACTTCATATTTGAGAATTTCCTACCTATTGCATTGTGTCTTGAGGTAAAACATGGACCTTCATCTGATTTGTTAGATTGGGATGACGACTGGTGTTGGGAGAGAAAGGTTATTGATGTCAATTTTTTTGTTTTTGATCATTCAGAGATAGTGTGTATCCGAAAATGCTATTGGTTGTGTATTATGTCTGCTCATCGTGTGGCTTCTTACATCGTACAACCAAACAAAGAACCAATGAATTTGTTGATTGAGAAAGGATGGTAGAAAATCTATTTAGAATCTTCTCGTGTCCACATGCTTCATTTCTTGAAATCGTGCCCTTTTTTTGGAATGTATTCATTAGAATTCAATGTATTGAACCATAAGCCTATATATTTGACTGGTGAAAAATATCTACTAAGTCATGAAATACATGTTGACTCAAGTTCTTATCCCAAAAAAATGAGTTGTCTCGAAGAATTATTGTAGACATATGGAAAAAGGAGGATGCATTTATAGATATGATCAATAATGTCAAACTTATTTCAAGTGCTAATGGACCAAACAACATTGTTGTATATAAGTGCGCTCACTGGAGAAATATTGAAGATGAAATGGTCTTTGTTCTGAGAGATAAATGGAATGCTAATGAGAAAAATAGTTTTGAAAAGGTCTTGTTTTATCCAAGAAGTCAACACATTGCTGTTAAAACTAATGGGTGCCAACCTAATATTCCTCCTTTTGTGGGGTGCCTAGGAAATTACATTCAGGGGCAGTGCTGCCAACAATCCCAGGCATTGACATTAAAATAATTTCTCAAAATGAAAGTAGCAATGGTGTTTTGAAAATGGTTGACTTGGTTCTTCAAACTTCGACAGGATCAAATAGTTTTTTCTGGGTGGTCCTTTGTATGATGATACTGAGTACGATGTTGAAGCTTTGAATGGATATCATTCAAAATCACTTGCATAGGACCCCTTTTTAAGCTTAGCTCTATGCTCATCGAATTTGATTGGACACCCCACTCGACTAGCTAAACCATAAAGAATATTTGATTGTCAGTATTTGACCTTCTGTGCACTCCTTGTGTTTGTAGTCTTGAGTAGAGCTATCACTGAATTTGCGTCAACCATCCACTAGATATGGACAAAACCTCTCCAATCGCATTTCTTCAAACTACAACCATGTAACTCTAGATTTTACTATTACTTTCAATGCTTTACAATGAAACTAGTGTAGATGTAGGTTGTATGTGAATAGAATATAAACCATTGTAAACATAGGTTGTCTTGTATGTGTATGCAAGGGAATACATGATAAAATATTTGAAAGTGAATGGGATATTGTTTCAAGATCTTTCATGCTCTATGTTGAGACTCAATATACAACGTGGAAGTAACTTGACCGTACTAGAAATGGACTCATATCCCGATAATGCATAAAATTTCTTTGTAGACATATTGATTGAGATGATGGGGAGATTTAAATCATTACATGAGTTGGTCATATGTGTTGTGCTTTTTCTTAAAGAAATATGTGTCTTCTCAATTTTTTGTTTGAGAGGCTTCCTAATCTCCAATGCTTATTAATGGGTGACAACTTTATCTTGGTAAAAACAAAATTTATGCTTTTCTTTTACATGTGCAACGAACAACATGTTTTAATGTTTAAGAATGTTTTCATTTGCTACTTAGTCTTTAGTTATATCATAAAAAAAAGTTATACAAAGCATATATTGATGTAGCTTAGGATGACTATTATGTTTTGGTTCATTATTATGTTCAGTTTGCAGATTTAGTATATCCAATAGATATGAAACAAAACTAAGTATCAACTTCGTTTAATATCTATTCCACATATTGAATGAAACGGAGGGACATCTGAATTTCCAAATCGAAGAAAGGTAGCTCTCCATCCATTCACATAAGCATATGAAAGGGGAAACTAGTCTCACCAAACCTGGAGAACTTTCATCACTCTCTTTTGCAAGGATGGCATAATATAAATGTAAAAAAAAATCATAAAAAGATCCACACAGTCATTACACTAATTATGATACTTTTTTTACGAGTAAAAATTACCATCGAACTTGCTAATTCATGACCAATAAGGGGCTTGATCTTAATACATGATCGTTAAAATTGAAAAATAGGGTCAAACTTCATGTGGGTCATCTTATTCATGGCTAATAATGTTTTTATTATATTCCTCTCATCGAGAGGTGTAGGATTGATCAAAAGATCATCTGATTCCAATAAGTATTTATGGAGATATGAATTTTGGATTATGGAATTATTATCAAACTTACCTACAACTCATGTAGGCTCAAAAGCCCAACAATCACATCTATTCAAACATCATCAGTTGTGTATAAATACATAAGGACTTTTCCTCATTTGCACTCACTTATCTCATCATATCTCTCTCTCTCTCTCTTCTGCGTAGAAAAGAGGCTCTTCTCTACTGTGCAGAAAAGAGACTCTCTCTCACACATGTGGAAGGAAAGTTGTTGAACCTGAAGCTACAACTGTAGATCCAAAGTTTGACTAGCATTAACCATCATATCTCCTCCTCTAAATTGTGCTATAGGTCCATCGTGACCTCCTTTGAAGGTAGCATTTTTTGGTGGTGGAATCAAGCCGATCCGACAGTCTGTTTGCAAGATATCAACTGCCCTAGTTTTGATGATGAAGCTGCTAATGCTGATGTTGTTGATCTAGGGTTTGCTACTGTTGATTTAAATCACATTTATTGTACTATTTCTCTCTACTAAATTAATGAATATAAAAGAAGATTTGATCAAAGTGTTTCCCCACACATTGTGGGGTTTGTCCCTGGCTAGCCGCCACATCTTGTGTCTCTTCTCTTGGTTTGTTTTCTATTGATAATTTAATGTTCTATCTGCACTTTACTTATGCACATTTGATTGCTAATCTATGAATAATAATAAGAAAGAAAAGTAAATTTCTCTAAGCATATAACATACCATAACTTAACATGGTATCAGAGCTAAGGTGAAGACAAAGCCTGAGCAAGAGCAAGAGAAATCACTGAAGAGAAGATTGGCAAGGCTATCCTAAAAGAACTATGGGGTCCTCATCACTCTTTCCTACTGAGGACAAGCTCTGTGAGAAAGTTGACTCTCACAAATGGAAGATGTCTGTCAATCTAACCCTAGGAGATCAAGGAGTGTTGGACCATGTGAGAGGAAATATTGTTGAGCCTCCATCAAATTCATCTGCTACTGCCAGGAAAAAATGGACAGCGAGAGAAGTCAAAGCAAAGAAGATCATCTGGGACTCTATTGACAAGTGCTTGGTGGCCTACATCTCTGACTTGAGCACCTCCAAGGAAATCTACGATAGACTGGTGAGTTTATTTAAATTTAATGATGCAAATCAAGTTTTGCTTCTTAGAAATAAGCTGAAGGAAATTAATAAGGGTAAAGATGAGAGTATGCAAGCATACTTCTTAAGGATCACCAAAATTGGGAATTATCTCTTATCTATTGGGGAGACTATTACTGATATGGAAATGACACTCACGACTCTTGGAGGATTACCATATGAATGGTACGTGTTCAGGACTACTCTTCTAAATAATAATATAATTCTTTATTTCAAGGAATTAATGGCTAGACACATTCAAGAAGAAACAAGGGTAGAAGAGAAAGAAATGCCCATGCCTAAAGGTCCTCCTACTTCCTTTTCTTCTCATGCTAAGAAAAGAAATAATTCTGGAACTACATCAGAAATAAAGGCTAGACCTAAGGGAGGAAGAAAAGGAGAATGTTACATTTTCAATAAAGTACGTCACTATGCAAGGGAGTGCCCTGATAGAAAGGACTCACACAGGGACAATGATCAAAATCCCTCTCATGGCAATCAGAGGAATGGAAAATTCAATAGCAAAGGTAAAATGAGTGCTTGAAATCAAGGAAGAGGAAAACCATTCAAGAAAGCTAGAAATTTCAGGTATGAACCCAACATTGTTGAAAATAAGGAGGATGAATATTATCTACCAGCTACTCTATCTACCTCTGCTCCTTTGGACACAATGGGAATTTGGCTCATTGTTAGTGGTGCCTCAAGGCACTTCACTGGTTACAAAGATGTTCTCCATAATCTGATAGAGAAAGAAACTAACTTGGAAATTGTCCTTGGAGATAATATGAAATATCCTGTGAAAGGTGTACGCAATGTCTCTTAAATTGAATCAAGCTAATACGATCCACTTACAGGATCTATTATATGTACCTAACCTCAAAAAGAACCCGGTGTCCATCTCGGCAATGGAAGAAAAAGGCTACAAGGTGACCTTCAACAATGGAAAGGTACGTGTATGGAAATATAATGTTAAAGATGCCTTTACTCTTGGGTTTCATGTTGATTCATTATATCAAGTCGATGGAAGTCTACTAGGTGTCATGTCTTATGACACATCTTTTCAATTCAAACTTTAGCATCAGAGGTTTTCCCACCTTCATTATAATGCTCTACTTGATGTAAGAAAAATGGTGACATGGATGCCCAAATTCCCAATAGAGAAAGAAGCTGTATTTCCAAGATGTGCCGAAGGAAAGCTCAAAAGGGGACCATTCCCCTCAAGCCAAAGCAAGACCTCCAATATATTACAGTTGGTTCACTCAGGCATACCTGAGGCTAGCATTAAGAGGGAGACTACTACACCACATACTTCTGAGTAGAATGGTATGGTGGAAAGGAAGAACCATACGATTGTGGAAGTTGTCCATGCCATGCTCCATGATCAAAGACTTGTGAAATTTATATGGGTAGATGATGTAACAATGCCTGATGTGGAGGAACCTATGGAACCTATTTATACAACTAATTCTTCCTCTTCTAGGAAGAGGCCTACATGGCTTAGGGGCTACTTGATGATGCTGAAAGACATGTTGCACCTCGAGGAACCTTTAGTGAAAGTAAGGAACCTAACATGTATCAAGGATACCTGACCATCATGAGCACGATCATACAAAATGAGCCTTCACAATTCTCAGATACAGTCAAGCATCAAGTATGGAAGGATGCTATGACTGAGGATTATGAGTCTATTATGAAGAATGATGTTTGGGAAGTAGTTCCCAGACCCTCAGATGAGAAAATTGTCACTTCTAAATGGCTTTACAAGATAAGGCATGCAGCAGATGGAAGTACTGAAAAGTATAAGGCTCATTTTGTTGCTCGTGGTTTCTCCCAAAAGGAAGGTATAGACGATGATATGATATTTGCACCTGTTGCTAGATATACGACCATCTGCTTGATCATAGCCCTTGCGGCTTCACAAGGATGGAACCTACATTAGATGGATGTCAAGACTGTGTTCTTGCATGGTTTGATCAAAGAAGAGGTCTATGTAGAGAAACCCGAAGGATTTGAGATTTATAATCAAAAATCTCATGTATGCAGGTTGAAGAAAGCTCTCTATGGGTTGAAGCAAGCACCCCGAGCATGGTATGAGAGGATTGATAGCTACTTGATGAAGCTGGGTTTAACTAGGAGTGAAGTCGATCCTAACCTTTACTTTAAGGTTGAAGATGACAAGCCTCTCATACTGGTGCTGTATGTGGATGAACTCTTTCCAACAGGTGCATAGCCTCTCATTCACGAATGTAAGAGGGAGTTGGCTTTTGAATTTGAAATGAAGGACCTAGGACTTGAAGTGTGGCAGAAGCCAAGGGAAATTTTCCTATCTCAAGGAAAATATGTGGTGAAGATTCTAGAAATATTTGGTATGGTGGACTACAAGCATGTAGAAATGGAGCTTGACTTCAAGAAGTTAAGCGGTACTGCTATTGGACATGTTTTACGAAATGCTACCAAGGATCAACAACTAGTCAGAGCATTAATGTTCTTAGCGAACTCCCATCCAGATATATGCTTCGCAGTCAACTCGTTGAGTCAACATATGGTTGAACATCACCACATACATTGGATTGGTGCCAAGAATATGTTGAGGTATCTTCGCGGCACAATCACTTATGGGTTAAGATACACTTCCAGAGATGTGAAACTACTTGGATACACTGATGCTGATTGGGCAGGCAATGTGGAGGACCATAAGATCACTTCTAGGTGCTATTTCTCCTTGGGATCTACTTCAATATCCTGGATGAGCAGGAAGCAGAAGTCAGTCACCTTGAGCACCACCGAAGCAGAGTATATTGCTGCTAGCATGGCCTTCTGTGAGGTAGTCTCGTTGTGAAAGCTCTTCAATAAGCTGTTTGGATTTACATTGGATACCACTGTGATGCTATGTGACAACTAGAGTGAGATTCATCTATTAGAGAATCCTGTATTTCATGATTGCTCCAAGCATATCGATATCAGGTATCACTATATTCGAGATATGGTGCAGCAGGGAGCTATAAGGCTCCAACATATCAGTACAGATTAATAGGTCACCGACATTATGAAAAAGACTCTGGGGAAAGTAAAATTCCTGAATTTCTCAGAACAAGTTGGTGTTGCTCAAACACCCTCCAATGACAGTCCTGTATGATGCATTGAGCTTTGGGAGCTCCAAGGAGGGGGGGGGTGCGGGGTACTTCTTGGAGCAACATATGACCAAGGGATTATTCACCATCCCCTGGTGGTATACGTGTACACCCCATGGCAAATATGTAGCAGGATGATTTGTTCTCCTTTGAGGTCTAGATGATGTGTTCTCCATGATGACTATGTAGCAAGCTGATTGGTTCTCCTATGAAGTTTGGATGATGTGTTATCCATGACGATTATGTAGCAGGATGATTAGTTCTCCTGAGAGGCTTGGATGATGTGTTATCCATGGAAATTGTGTAGAAGGATGATTATTTCTCCTGTGAGGATGGGACTGATTAAGTTCTCCTGTCAAGGCATTCTACCCATGCAATCAGGGACTCATGGGAAGTACATCTCATCTGATCAATGAGCAGGGAAATGAAGTTAGGGGCAATAGTAGTACCGATGGACACATCATTGTATCTATCGTACTCCCTATGCTAAGATGACCTTCATTGATCTAGGATCAATGATATTGGTCTGGGTCCAGTGGTAGGAGTTGTACCCACTATGATGCTAACTTTGGGTTGGTTGAGACTGGTCTAGGACCAGTGGTACATACTCTGAGATTGATCTCGGGTCAGTGCAGTACTGGTCTGGGACCAGTGGTACATACTCTGAGACTAACCTCGGGTCAATGCAGTACTGGTCTGGGACCATTGGTACATACTGAGAGACTAACCTTGGGTCAGTGCAGTACTGGTCTGGGACCAATGCGAGTGGTACATACTATGACGTTGACTTAGGGTCAGTTGAGACTGGTCTGGGACCAGTGGTGCACTCTCTGAGATTGTGATATTGGTCTGGGACTAGTGGTAGGAGTGGTACCTACTATGATGCTAACTTCGGGTCTGTTGAGACTGCTATGGACCAGTGGTACACTCTCTGAGACTGACCTTGAGTCAGTGGAGGATGATACTGGTTTGGGACTAGTGGTACATACTCTGAGACTGACTTTGAGTCAGTATGATACATCCTCGATCATTTCTTCTTCTTCATAATTCAGACAAAAGAAGAGCAGAATAAAACAAAGTAGAGCAGAGAAAAATAGAGCAGAGCGGAAAAAATCGGAGTAGTACAGATCAGTACAGGAAGAATAAGACAAACTAGAATAGGAGGAATATAATAGAGTAAGGCAAGGGTTAGGCTATATAAGCCAGTGCATTTTATGGATGAATAGTAGTGACCGACAAACAACTTTTAGATGAAGTTCTCCCTAGTTGAGAGGGAGTGTTAAAATTGGAAACTAGGGCCAAATTCATGTGGGTAATCTTATTCATGGCCGATAATCTTTTTATTAGATTCCTCTCATTTAGAGGTGTAGGATTGATCTAAAGATCATCCAATTCAGATAAGTATTTACGGAGATATGAATTTATTTTGATTATGGAATTATTATCAAGCCAAACTACAACTCATGTAGGCTTAGAAGACCAATAGTTGAATCTATTCAAACATCATCAATTGTATATAAATATAGGAGGACCTTTCCTGATTTTCACTCACTCATCTCGTCACATCTCTCTCTCCTGCGTACAAAAGAGGCTCTTCTCTACTATGCAGAAAAGAGACTCTCTCACACACATGTGGAAGGAAAGTTGTTGAACCTGAAGCTGCAACTATAGATCAAAAGTTTGACCAGTGTTGACCATTAGATATCCTCCTCTAAACTGTCTTGGAGTTCCATCTGGACCTCCTCTGAAGGCTGCATTTTTTGGTGGTGGATTCAAGCCGATCCGACGGTCGGGTGGCGAGATATCGACTGCCCTAATTTTGATGATGAAGTTGCTAATGCTGATGCTACTAATCTAGCGTTTGCTACTGTTGATATAAATCAGATTTATTGTAGTATTTCTCTCTACTAAATTATTGAAGATAAAATAATATTTGATCGAAGTGTTTCCCGACACATTGTGGGGTTTGTCCTTGGCTAGCCACCACATCTTGTGTCTCTTGTCTTGGCTTGTTTCCTGTTGATCATTTAATGTTATATCTGCACTTTACTTATGCACATGTGATTGACAATCTATGAATAATAGTAAGAAAGAAAAGTAAATTTCTCTAAGCATAGAACATACCATAACTTAACAATGATCTATTTTCATCATAACTATCCTCAACATGTTGTATTAATTAGAGCGATATTTCATGAATTGGCATGCATGTTTTTCTACATTTCTATTTTTATATCCCACACAATTGGTATCCTGCTACATTTGGCCTCCTCTACTTCCCTAGGCTACATGTGTTAAAGAGGGTATAGAACACTAATGATATGTTCTTTTGCCATAAGTTCTTCTCATTTTTTGGGTGAATTATGTGGAAATTTTATTCATGCCAATTATGTGGCAGGAAATGATGTTCCATTATTCTTTTTATCATCTCTTATTTATGAGTTAGCATGCTTCTATTGTACTAGTTCATTACAACTATGTCATGTAAAGATCAAGTTGAGTTGGTTTCACATTCGATTTCCACTATAGTCAACAACTGAATATATAAGTTTTCTTTCACGTTGAATAATGGGACAACACACTGTGATTTCCACTAGTGCTCTCTTTTCAATATACTGTCACAAATGCACAAATACAAACTCAATTTCCTTTTTACCTAGATAAGCAAATGATGACAACTTTGTATTTTTTAGTGACAATGATAACTATGTATTGGAGCTAGATATTGATCCCTTCAATTCATCCTTTATTTACCAAACACGACCATCTCCTATTAGTAATGGAGTTCAATTTTTGAACCAACATTTGTCTTCATAACTATTTCATGATAAAGAAAGAACACAACCATTGTTGGATTTCCTTCGAGCACACAAATACCAAATCCATGTTATTTTTCTTTCATTGGTTAATATATTGCATCATTGTGTTTGATTGTTAATTCATTATTATTCTATGCCGATAAATCTCTATCAAATAGTGGAGAAGGATCACCTAGTTGTTTTAGAGATATATAATATGAATTAATTAAAATTTCACAAGGTTATTTCGATTCTCATCTTTCTATTTCACTTCTTTAGAGAAAACTATCTATTCAAATACCAACTCAACTCAAACCAAACTAAAATAGAGAATCCTAGTTATGAAGATGTTTCTCTCTCCATACCTTATAATGCAATTATTTCTTTGAATTATACTTGAAGTTCATTGATAATAACCTAGACTTATATATTTCTTTTAGCACCAAATTGAAATCATGGTAAAAATATGAATACACTATTAAATATGACATAAAGATGATTCAAAGAATATCATCTTTAGTCTGAGCATGTGGCAGAGTAATTTCTGAAGTGTGAAGTTTTATTAGAGGCATTGTTTATTTATTTCTTTTGGTTAGAAAATGGTTTCCCTTGCTTTTATGTGACTTTCAATTTATCGTATCCAACATGTTGAGAAATGGGAAAGAATAATGTGTGACATTTGTCTTACTAAAATTGATGTTGAATGAAAGGATAAAGAGTTTAACCAAGCTACAATCTGCTTTGGTGAAGGTAGAGGGACATCTTAAAAAGGTACCTAACAATATGCCATATATACAGTTTGAACATAAGTAATATATGGCTTTTTCGTTTGCAAATATGTTATTTTTCCTATCCAAGATATCACAACAAGACAAATATTGATATTGTAGAAATTGTTAGAGGACCTCATTGAGGTCAATTTTTTTATGATGTTCTACCTGATTGATACATTCTCATGATAGGAAGGTTTTAAATACCACTTAATACATTACCAAAACAAATTATATTCAAAGTTTACAAATATAAAATATAAAAAAAAATGTCAACTCCTTCATTTGATTGTTACTTGACCCTAATGTGGGCAGGTTACATGAAATGTGATTGGAAAAAGGTTGGGGAGATAATATAGAGATCATGTCTTGGATATGATTCATTTGTTGTTGGAGATCCTTCAAGCACTTCAGCTATCGACTTTGGAAATGTTTTAGTAAGTATTCCTATGGTTCTTAATGTTATGATTCTTTCACCTCATGGTTATTTTGGGAAAGTAAATGTCTTAGGAATGCGTGATAAGATATCGATGGACAGGTCATTTTTTTATTTTTTATTTTAATTGCAATGTTCATTCCAGGATATCCTCTCTTTATTGTTTGATTGTATTTTGAACATTTATTTCGATTTTTCTTTGTATTTTAACTATGAAACTGAAAGTACTTGGTATTATGTATGTTTAAACAATAACCAATGCTTGAAGATCAAATTAATATTACATGATATTGATTGAAATCCTTTTAAATTTTTTGTATTGAAATACTTTCATGATTATTAGAAACGTTTACTTTCAAGTTGTTATTTGAGAACATGTTGTTTATATACTTGAACAATTTCTTGCATTAGACAACAAATTGTTGTAGCGAATAAAATGACAAGGATTAGACATCACACCTCAGATTATTTTTTTTAACAAGTTATTTACATCTTGAGCTTGTTAGCATGTAACTTAGTTGACATGATTGTGCCTAAGCTTTCCCTGAAGGTTGAATACTAAGTTACTAAGGTGTTCTTTTCTATGGTGATTTTTATTTGTTTATACAGGTCATATGGCCACATAGTGGCCACTATCTCTCAACTGAAGAAAACTTGTTCGAGTTTCTTAATCTTATGCGGAAGAATGGATTTAACATTCTTGATGTTGAGGTATATGTAATATAAATCCTTTATAGTCTACTTTCATTTATATTGTACTATTCATCGTATTTCATGTATTACACTTTGCATTCTAGATTCTTTTGTTTTCAAAAAAGGAACTCAGTATTGATGGTAAGCAACAAGATTTAAATAAAGAGAACACTAACACTGAAGCAGCAAATGCAAAAACAAACAGAAGAGAATCAGTCTAGTAGTACCCTTAAAGCCAATATCCCTTATAGGACACACATAGAGACTAATGATCAAGTATTCATAGTTGTTGAATTCGCCTGCAATGACTTGACAACACAATGATAATGTTTTATAGTGATGAAAAAGCATTTCATGTGTAAAGTTTAGTCCAACCAATGTTAAGTTGGAAACTCATATTGTAATACTCAACATTTCATAGAATATAATTTATGTGGTTGAAATTATTTATAGGTGCACTTGATATTGTTTAGTATTTTAACTAACATATGTAATTTTGAATTTTCATATTAGATGAATCAATTCACATTGTACGATGTTTTTTTAATTTAGTCGTAGAATCACGAACTAATCTATGCTTATTAATAATGAACACTTAAAATCAATCTAAAACTACTAAAT
This sequence comes from Pinus taeda, assembly GCA_000404065.3. Classification (NCBI taxonomy): domain Eukaryota; kingdom Viridiplantae; phylum Streptophyta; class Pinopsida; order Pinales; family Pinaceae; genus Pinus; species Pinus taeda. The sequence goes on along the minus strand of APFE031446336.1, from coordinate 22,295 downwards.
TAGTAGTTTATATTGATTAATGATGAACACAAATAAAATAAATATACAACTAAACTAGTCGTTTATAATGATTATTAATGAAAATAATGAAATGAATATAAACTAATAAATTATTCATTTATATAATGAATATGAAACTACCAAAAAAATATAAATGACTACTGCAAATGATTAATTTTTCATTACAAATGACAACTAAATTTTGCATATATATGACCATTAGTAGCTAATCTATAGTATCTTATAACATGACAAAAATTTAGTCATATTTCTTTGGTCACTAATTGGTTTGAAACCGTGACTAAAATTTGCAAATATATGACTATTAGTAGCTAATTTACAGTATCTTATAACACAACCAATATTTTGGTCATATTTCTTTGGTCATTAATTGGTTTTCTCAGAGGACCATACAGTAATATATTTTGTCTTTAAGTGTGGCAATTAATGACTAAATCAATAACTAAATTAATGACCAAATTTATGAATAAATATACTGCTAGATGATAAAATTGAGACAATAAATTAATGACTACGCTAAAAACAAATAAAAGTTGGTCACGTTATAAGATACTATAAATTAGCTACTACTAGTCACTGACAGAAAAATAATCATTTATATCCAAAATTTAGTCGGTGTTTTAGTAACTAATTAGCCTTTTTGTACTAGTGGACCTCTGTCAAAACGAGGTTCTTTTGGCTTCTGTTGTCAGCAATGAACTGCAGCGGGGATCCCTTTACCCACATATGGGAGTGGAAGAGGCACTCCTCCTCTAGATATTTATGTTCCTCCTTCTGGATCTTTGTGTTGGCAATGGTGGCATTGGGGTCTGCATCAATAATCTAATTCCCTTTGTCATTCCCCTTATCGGGTTTTGACTCAGAGTCGAAACATGCATTTGATTCTAAAGACTTTAGCTCAACCACTAGTGACTGCTTGGCCTGAAACTTACTTGTGTTGTTAGTGGAGCTCTTATGGAACTCACACCACTTTCCCGTGTCCTTGTTTGGCTTCATGGTGTTCTTATTTGCTTGCAGATTTGGTGGGTTGTCTTGGGCCACCTCTCCTTAGCTTTGTCCTTTGCTCAGTGGTTTTAGGGTGCTTTTCTGTTGCCTTAGATTTGTAAATCCAAAGTCTCGCTTCTTCTATTTAAACTTCTAGTAAATCTTGATAGTGTATCGATACACCATGCTAAGTGAGGAGATGTCCAGGAACTCCACCTCATCCTGGCTATACCTATGTAGGAAGCCGCTATATTTGAGTACAAAATGCAGCTCAGAATCCTTGATACACATCTTTTTGTGAAGGGTATGAAAAATATTGGTAAACTCCGGCACATATTGGTCCCTTCCCTACCGTAGCATGGTCCATTTTATGTATTCATCCCCATAGCTTTTGACACAATAGTGCTGCTCCTTGATGGAATTCCAGAATGAATTCCAAGTGGGTGTAGCTAAAAACAGTGAGGTTGTACTTTCATCCTTTTTCTTGTAGTAGGTTTCCCACCAATCCTTGACGTGGGAGGTGGCTTTGAGAAGAACGAAAGTAATCTTTTCCCGACCGAAAAAATCATGAACAAAAAAATACTCTTCTAGCATAATTAACCATTTATCTACATCATCCACATCTATCTGACCCTTAAATATGGGAGTGTCAAAGTTAACTTGTACCTTAAAGGGTGTGACGCTTCTAGAGTAGTTGCTGGAAGTAGATGTGTCACCCCTGGGTAGTCGCTGAAGGATCTGGGAAAAGTTGTCCATCATCACATTCCTTTATCGCTTGAGGGCCTCTTTGAGCAAGATTTTGATAGGATCTCTTGCCCCTTCATCTTTCTTTTCATATGCCATGGGAAGCCGTTGGAATTTCCAAGGCTCGCCTTGCAAAGGTTCGACCAGCGCAAGCCCTAACTCCTTATATCCCAACCTCGTTGGGGACATGCAAAGAAAAAGAGAGAAAGAGCAGACCAATATGATACCACTGATCTAGATTTAAATATGAATGCAAAAAATTACAAAGATAACCATAAATACATAGATGTAGTATAAATAATACTTCATTTCATTAATGTAAAATACTGAAAAATTCTTACAAACATAAATGGAAATAAACTAGCTCAGGCAATTGTATCTTATCTCTGAGGAGAGATGTGGAGGCTACATGCTTTTGAACTATCTTACAATGAGGCTCGAAGCCCTATTTATTGTTGAGAAACAATGGAAAACCCTAAACATACAAAAACCTAACCCTAGGATATGAAGCACCAAACTATGGGTCTTGTTTGGGTAAATTGGTGCATCAACTTCCCAGGAGCGTAACTTTGGCATACGATCTCTATTTAATGTGCATAATACCTTGTTAGAAAGATCTATCTGGGGAATACAACTTTTAGGAAAGGTACATGGGTCCATTAACCCTTGTTGCTCCCAATTTTCCCAAAAAACATCATTTAGGGCCTCAAAAATGCTCCAGAAGCTCAAGACCCAAAACAACTGCTAAAACTAGTAAATTGTGCCACAATTAAGGAAACTGTAAAACCGAAAGAAAAAATGGTGGGGTTCCAAGTGGAATTGGCAGGTAGCCATCAATATCTACTTGGATCAGTCTTGCATTCATAAACTGTTAAAATGGGTCTCCCCGGGCTTCATCCTAGCAGTAGTCACTGCCTGTTGAAACTTCGTTGATCTATCTCTTAGTGACTACAAGAAAAGGTGACATGCTGAGATAACTCCCAAGGAGTTGAGGGGAAGGACCAAGAGACCTATTGATGGAAAAATATCAGGACCGCATGCAAAATTTGTCAAATGCATGATCATCTCAAGGGTAAGTATGGTAAGTGAAAAACACCTTTCGAAGTGAATCTCTTAGTTGAGTTTGTAGGACTGCTTGTGCTTTTCATATCATCATGTCTTCAGTAACATGCATGTGTGAAAACACAAAAGTCATTTCATGTGTTTTATTTACAAGTCTTGCTTCCTTTTCACTTGTTTAACAAACTATCGTCTTTGACACGTTGATTTCTATGTCATGCTTGTGACTTTGTTCTGGTGATATTGAAGGTTTCTATTTGTGTTCATGATTTGTTTCGACTATGTAAACACTCGTCATGCTCACACATAATGTTGTAAAAATTGTCGTGAAAGTTTCATCACATTCGCTCAATGATCTATCTCAAGTTCCACGCTTGTCACTCTCAACCTTTAGATAGTCACATTGAGACATGTTGTCTTGTTGGTTTGAGATGTCTTGTCATCAAGTCATGCTGAGTGTGTGTTTGGAAGGTCATGTATACACGTGTCCATTCGCTAACATACTTAGTTGTTTTTCTGAAGATCTATCGACCAAACCACCTTACATCAACTGGACCTCCACTGAGCTACACTACGTAGTCTCAACCCTTAGTGACCAAGCATTGCTTCCTGAAATTGCGTAAAGCTTCAGGCTGCCTTCCAAGGAATCAGCACTGCACAATTCTAGAATCAAGATAGTTGAATGTCACCCAAAACAATGCATGAGTTTCCCATGCAGCCATCTCATTCTGCACTTTGGACAACAGGCCTGTCCATCAATCCTTTTGCTTGTTAATGAGAAAATTTGACTTGAGCAGTGACCCAAGGCTACACTCATCTTGAAAACTATGTAGTGGTTGTCCAACCTTCCTACCTACACTATCTGAAGAAACTACGTAGACATGAGGGATAGACACGTGCTGCCTCTCACTGCACTCTCCTAGGAAATTGTGAAGTTTTGTTGGGTAGTCCCCCTACTGGCCTACTCTCCACTCTTGAAAATTGCACAATCTTCATTGAAATTCCACCTGCTACCCAGCCTGCTTAGCCCATAAATTGTGTAGTCATATCCTTCTTGAATGCCTCCCAAAACTACACATTTCTAATCAACAGGATTTCAGAGCCCGATCGTGGCCTCCTCTAGAAAACTACACAGTTTTCACTGCTGGTGCCTCCTCCTACTCGCACTGCCTTCCCCGAAAAACCACATAATTCTACCTACTAGCAGAGACATATCTTGAAGACGTCTCTATCATCTCACATTGCTCAACCCAGCCTCTAAAGGACCTCTGTGCATTTTTTCCCGATAGTATCCTAGAGCCTCACATCCCAGCCTGACATGTGCTCTGCACTGTTTCAAAACTTTGTACTCTTTCCCAGTCGCTTGCACCCAGAAACAAAAGAAAATGCATCATGGTAGACTATGGGGTTTATGTATTTGATGTCATCTCGTCGTGAGTGATTTCAAAAATAGGTGCATGGATGAGGCACAACACGACAACGAATGGGATGGACAATGAGCACATGCTAGAAGACTTTCAGGTGGTTGGTAAAAGACATGAAGCATACTAAGTAACAAGCAAAGGAGACACATGCACATGCATGAACCATCAAGTGAACACCAAAACCATCAAAGACACTACATGCTTTGCCATGTGGAGGTGAATTTATGGTACACAACGAGCACACTCATCACTTAGTAGCAAAATAATTGGACATGAACATCACAGCCCGCATGTGCTTACCATTAGTATCATGTCGAGTTGTGTCATTAGTCACCTCGACCACATAAGTACTTTGGGGCATACTTGTGTAATCAATATAATGTAACATGGAATTCCAATAAACCCACATATCAATTTAAATATTCATTTAAGTCAAAGAGTCATGTAAGTCGAAGAGTCATGAGAGAATTCGAAGAGTCACAAGGGCCTTTTTCACCCTTTTCTATATAAACCCCCTCATTTGTACATGCAAAGGAATTTCCATCTTGGCTCCTCTCCCATAGCCTTGAGATTCTCTAATATTTTATTTGAGTGAGCATTGGCTCCAATGCTCCACTACTAGCGTTAGTGATGTATGGTGTACGAATGTGTCTTGGAATTTTTTATTTATTTAGAAGCCTATCACATGCCAACACATTTTCACACATGTATTGTATTCATTTGTGAGACTATTATTTGGATGCTTGTAATACATGTTATTTTAGCTTGTACTAAGATTGTTGAACTATTTCTACTTTTTTAGTGCATATGTTGTTTGAAATGTGTTGTATCAGTTGTTATTGATGTCTCACTCATGCAGACTTCTCTACCAAAAACTAGACAAAATCGTTCTTGTAAACTTGTTATAACATCTGTCGCAATCATGTGGACTACTCCACTGAGTGTTGTATGTGATATATGTTCACTTTGTGTTTGTGACTGTTGCATCTGTGTGTGTTAGGTTCCTATACCAATAGGTGTAATTTTTCATGTTTGACTGTGCAAATGCCAAATATGATCATCCTTTCCATGCTGCAAAGGTTCCATATTATCAACAAACAAGATTCAGATAAAAAGAAGAGAAAGCAATTCCAAGGGAAGACTGGGAAAGTGGCTTGATGACACGTGCAAACAGGGAAGTGCAATTACTGATTTTCTTCCAGTTGATGAATAGCCAGACAATGCAATCTTGGCTAGTTCATGTTTAAATTTCTTATTTTAGAATAGAGAATAAGATTTGTACAAACAATTCAAGCTTGACAGATCACTAGGTTAGATAGAGAAATAAAGGGTCCAACTGCTCAATCTATGCCCTTGGTTGAAATAAGGATAGTTTTAGATAGGAGGGCAGTCAAAAGAAAAGAAGGAAAAGTAGGGTTTGCTAGTCCAAATGCACCCAATCAAAAGGAAGAAAAAATGTTAGGTGTATTAGGCTGAGTAGGTAGTTTGAGGTTGTAGAAGCAAGTTTGTGATTACTTTTTGTCTTGTCAAGAAAAACTCATCTCATCAATAACACAAGTACCATGGCAGTTGTATGGTGGTACAACAGTGGAAGCATGACTAACATCCCCTTTCATTCCCTCAGAAATCATTCACTAACATCTCCTCAAGGACCTTGGCATCTGCCCAATTGTCCTTTTTCACTCTATCTTATGAAAATGCTAAGTGGAACTCTGAGTTCACTCAGTTAGAAGAAGCCACATTTCTTGTGTAAAAATGATCATTCCATACTCCTGTCATTTCCCTATGCCCAAGTTTTCACTCTTTAAACATAGCATTCATTCATGCAGTTTCATTCCATAAAGTCATATTAACATTTAACTTTATCATCTAGCTCCCTCAATCATCTTTCCCATCCCTATTTTACAAAAAACTATATTAAAAACCCAAAAAATCTAAATATCCCTACCCATTGGCAACTATAGCCATATAACATAAGTTCAGGAAATATTAAGTCTATTTGGGACTTATATTAACCCTTCCGCGTTCATTAGACCTTGGGGTTTATTTAGTGATAGGTTAAATAAATAACCATGCTTACCCTCCCTAAACCCTACCATAACCCCAGCGCCGAACATAAAACCCCTAACCCAAAGTTTAAAACCCGCTGGACACCTTAGAAAAAATAAGGTTTATCATACGCGCTCCTCTGTTAAAACCCGGTCACATCGCCTTCCCGTTCACGGTCGGATCGCCCCCCAAGATCCAACGGTCCTAATCCATATCGGACGTGCCCTGACGACGGGACGTTAGTACCCGATGGTTGACGGTTTCACCATCGTACACGGGGACACCTGTTGCCTTTTGATTGCATCGGGTCGCCTCTGACAGATAACGCCCCTGTACCAAAGGTGGTGCGATTGAAACCGCTTACCACTCTCTGTCCTTCCACCTACGTCACCGCATGATGTTGCATCCACGTCTCCCGCCATTGCCCTACACCTACGCCACATCATCTGCTGACATCAGCACCCCGCCACCATGTCATGTGCCATGTCATCCTACACGTCAGCTGCCGCGTCATCCTCCATACTCGCTATGCGACAAAAAAACGTCATGATGACGTCATCATTAAAAAGCGCCAAAAGCGCTAAAATGTCCAAAATTCATTAAAAAGTCATCAAAACAACTATTTTTGTTTATTTTCTATTTTGTGCCTTTGAAGAACGTGCATGCTGTTTTACGACCAATCCACCTCCATAAGCTGCACAGTCCACCAACCTGCAAATACGCTCCGTAGCTCGACTCCACAGCTTGAGTCACCCTTGCAAGCTATCCTCTGCGCCATAAAAACAGGTCACCTTCACACAGCCTCAACATATTGGAGCAAGCACATCAACTGCTACACCTTCACAACATCCGGCTAAAGAAGTCATTCCACTTGCAGGGAAAGGCAAGGAAATTGAGCATTTAGAACAGCAGAGTACAATGGCAGAGCAGCCATCCATAAATCAGGAAAAGAGTCAAGAACAAGGCCCTTCAACCCAAATGAAGGCAGCCGAAGTCCCTGTGCTGCAAACCCCTCACAATGAAGAAAGAGATAAAAAGAGGGATAGACCTGAAGATACATCCACAGGGACACCTACAGACCAGCAAGGGGAAAAGAGACAGAGACTGAACCCCTATTCTGAGGAGGAATTTACTAAAGAAACCACAGGCAATATCAGGGGTGAGGGAACTTATGAATAGTAGATCCCTCCTATTTTCAAAACATCAGCCAGCTCCTTTCAGCAGGAGCAAGAGAGACAGACAGGTAGGGAGGTTTCATCCTCCAAGCAGCAGACCCAGCAGGGCTCGGACATCAAATGAGCATTCACTGAAATCAAAGCTAGAAATGAACCAGTGAGGTTTCAGGTTTACAATCAATTGATGAGAATGGCACCTACAAATCAACAAAGGCTGATGGCAGCCTATGACATGCAAGCAGGGAAGATGACTCTTAGTCACCTCAGACCCACTGTACAGCAGCCACAGTCAGCTGCAGACTATATTTGAACTAATATGGAAGTTCTTGCCAAAGACATCCACCCAATAGACCAGATTGAGTTGCATAAAAAGGCTAGAGAAATGGTATACAACACCCTAGCAGATAAGGATCTAATGGCCAATAGATTACAAAATTCTTTGTATAATACTTCTCCCCATCTAGAGCTAGAGAAAGCCTCCTAATTGGCCAAGGATAGTAGGATAAACTCCTTGGAAGAGATCATTATAGAGTTGGGACATGATCCCAAGGATCTCAAGGGTGCACAGGCCTTAATCAGGAAAAAGGAGGAAGACATAGTAGCCCTGAGAAGACAATTGAAGGTTCCAGCTACCATACATCCTCAAACTACAGAGGTGGCACAACAAAAGGAAATAGAGGATGTGGTCATCTTGCTCATGAGGATGAACCAAAGACTGTTGGACACAGAAAAAGCTTTAGAAGAGGCTCAACAAGGGAAACAGCCAGAGTTGGCCTCTCAACCATCCCAAACAGCCCCCATAATCGCAGCTCCTCCTCCAACAGTCACTATAGTAGCACCTCCCCTGGATCCAGCTTCAGCGGCAGGTGCCTCAACTTCAACAGCAGCTACAACAGCTGCATTACAAGAGGCTAGTATAAACATGGAGGAAATGATGAAAGAGATAAAGGCCTTAGAGACCTAGATGGCAGAGCTCAAGGAGACTAAGGAAAAACTAGCCAAAATTGAGGCTAGTTATGAAAAATCAAAGATGAGTGTTGCCGAGAAGACCAGGGAAGTAAAGGCCCTAGAGAAAAAATAAAGGCCTTGGAGAAGGACCTCACTCTACATAGAACCCTCACTGAAATAAAGACAATTTTGAGAGATAATATTGGCAAAGCTATTATTGATCAGTGGATAGCAATACAAACTATTTTTTATTAGATAGAGTTGATAGGAGTGGCTCAGTATGAGACTTAAAAGGCCAGGGTATTATTGGCCAATAAACCTGAGCAGGCCAACGAGATGATCCATTTTTTGAATACTCATATTGGTGAACAATTAGCATCCCTGGATATTCATAACAAAACACAAACTATTTTGAGAGTTAAAAAGGTGCTAACTATGAGAAATTTTGTGCAGACAATAGAAAGAAAAATCCAGGAAATGCAGGCAGACATAGAAGCCTTCAAATATAAATTTGCAATGTTACAAAGCAAAGGTCTACCTAGCCTAGTCACTAGCAGTGGGAAGCTGTTAAAGCAAGAACAATATGCTAATAGGTTAAATACCTATGTACAAAATTAGATTACAACTTCATCAAGCAGCACCGAAGAGACAGTCCCTCCCACAGGGCAAATTTTATATGATAAACTGGAAGATTTGTTTTTTATTGAGCATGAGGTAGCACATCTTTTTCAAGTATGGACCAATTATTACAGGTACACTAAAGCCGATGAGACATTGCCTAAATTAAGAAAACATCAGTTACCAACAAATCAGTGGTGGTAGATCATGCTTGAAGTCCTGCCAAAATAAAGTTGAGTTCTCCTTTTTGAAAAGTATTTGCATTTCATCTAAAAGGAAATGCCAGGGAAAATCAAATTAGCTGGGGAGAAGATTCGCGCCAAAAGATAAATTAGACTCAGATACAGGTGGCAAAGGATAGCACAACAGGACAGCACATCAACAAAGCGGTCATCAACCGACTATGAGAGTCAAAGGGTCAACAACAAACAGGACACCTACAACAGCTAATAAAGCACATTTATTTCCTCTATTATTGTTGCGTGCCATTTCCCACATTAGTTATGGCTTCTGCCAGAGTAGATGGATAAATTTATGTCCAGATATTTCCCTATGGGATATTTTGTAAACTTCTATAAATACTTGCTAAAGATTTAGAAGCTGGCTCCAAAAAAGAAAACTCATTACAGCAGATCCAATCCAGATCCTAATCCCCCAGCTATCTTTGAAAATCCTAACCTAATCCCAAAAACCCTTAGGAGACAAGAAAGCTTACAAACTACTGATTTAGACTTTGATATACTTCGTCAAAACCTTACACACTCCGAACTTTCTCCTGGAAGAGTCATTGTTCCTTCGGTCAATACTACAGCCTCTCCAAGTTCTTCATCTACACCCCAAAGCATACTTTCCACTCCCCCATCCACTACCCATATTTCCACTCCTGTTCCCCTTGTTCCAACCCTATTATTTCTCCCTGCTGCCCCATTCATCCCTGTAAATATGGCCAACTGTTATTCCCCTTTGTAGCTGCCTGCCAATCCAAGGGCTATGCCCCAGGATTATCAAAGCAAGATCACCTATTTTGATGGTGCCAGTTCCTATACAACACACCAAGAAGATGCAGGATTATTTTGAGAATTATGAAATTGATGATGATGATGTGAGAATGAAAATCTTTGTCCAAAGCCTAACTGGTGATGTAAGGACCTGGTTTAGGACACTTGTTGCAAACTCTATAGCCAACCCTGCGGCCCTATATCAAGCCTTTTTAAACAGATGGGAAAAGAATAAAGACCCTTTACACATCTTAATTGAATATGACAATCTAAAAAGGGGCCCACAAGAAACCATTCAAGACTATTGTGCAAGGTTCAATAATGTCTATAGTGCCATTCCTTAGAACTTTAGACCTCCTCCTAACTTAGCCTTGATCAAATTCCCTGATGGATTTCATTCAGACATGGCATATCAGCTGAGGGAAAGAGCCGCATTAAGCCTAGCAGACATGCAAAATGTGGTTGTTAGTGTAGAAGTAAACTTAATTGCCAAACGAAATCGGGCTAGAACTGAAAGAAGAACAATGTTCAAGGAAGAACCTTCAACATTTGAGCAAAAATTATATGAAATCATTAAAGGCTTGGACAGATTAGGAGATAGAGTGGATACCATTGAAAGAAAGTCATCATGGGAAGGGCAACCAAGCAATTCAACAAGAATCCCAAACTTTAGAAAGAATCAAAACCCTACTGCTGGAAGGACTGGCCCTGATCAGAACATTAGACCCCCATTTCAAGAGAATTATGCTGAAGCCTCAACCTCAAATGAGCTTGCAGAGGATACACAAATTAATCTAATGGGTTTAAATGGTGATCAACAAATTTTCCTGACACAAGAGGATTAGGAGGCTCATAATTTAAATCAATTTCAAACCAAGTCTAGAGAATCATTTGATTTTAAAGAAGGCTATGATGCAATAGTCTATGAGGTTCATAAACAATATAAATTGAGAAGTAGGATAAAAAATATACCTAAACCTACCAAACTGAAAGATAGCAAACAACCCAAGAAAACTAAAGAGGTTACTCTGCTCACAAAATTCACAACTGAGACAAACCTACACCCAAAAGAGCCCATCATAGAAGACATTTCAGGCCTAGAACCATCAAACACTCACCCAACTTCCTCTTCTTCTCCAAATGAAGTAGTAAGTAGGCAAAGGAAGTTACCTACAACAATCATGACAAAGAAAATAATTTGGAAAACACAATAGAAAAGGAAAAGTTTGTTGTCCACAATGCAAAAGTGCAAGTGGAAAAACCTTTCAACTTAGAAACAGAGATAGGTAAGATAAAAATAGCCATGCCATTGTCAGAACTGGCCAAACACGAGGTCTACAGGGAACAAATTAACAGATCACTTCAAATATCTGAAACTAGGGATGCAGTCAATGTCCTAGATGATCAACCAGCACTGTTTTTTGGTCCTGAAGTCAATGGAAGACAGTGGATGGTGGAGTTCCTCCATTCTATGTGAGCTTAAACATTCATGAAAAAGTGTTACATAATGCAATGTTTGATTCAGGTGCTTCCCATAATCTAATGCCTAAGTCAGTAATGGAAAAGCTAGACCTAGATATCACAAGGCCATACAAAGATTTGTTCTCATTTGATTCCAGCCAGGTTAGGTGTCTAGGCCTAACCAAGGATCTTTGTGTATCCTTAGTCTAATATCCAGCCAAAACAATCTTGATGGATGTGGTGGTAGCTGATATCCCACCCAAATATGGCATGCTATTATCTAGATCTTGAGGTGCAAAGCTTCAAGGATCTTTGCAACTAGATATGTCATATGCCACCATTTTAGTATTTGGCCACCCAAAGAGATTGTACCAGGAAACATTGATGAAATATGTGGTTAGCAGTCAAGAGAAGCCCCAAAACTTCCCCATCTATTCCATACACTCTGACATGGATTCATTTATCTTGTACAATGCTGACATGTTCTCCAAAGCTGAGGTCAAACTCTTAGAAACAACACCAATAATGAACATGAATGAAAAATCTAGTGACCAGCACCAAAAAATTGTTGATGTGATTGAAGTAACAAGTGAATCTGACATATCAAACTAGCTACAAAGTTCGAACTCACTGCCCACTAAACAAGTCCCCAAAACTGCTGAGACAAGTGTTGATCAAGAAATTTTATGGTACATGGAGTTTGATGGATCAGTAAACAAATTGGGGGTAGGGGCAGGGGTTTGGATACACAACATACAAAATGACCATGCTCAGGGTCATGCATATAGGCTAAACTTCAAATGCACAAACAATATGGCTGAATATGAAGTCCTTTTGCTGGGGCTCAAACTAATTAGAAGTCTAGGGGTCACCAAGATTTCAATTATAGGAGACTCAGATTTGATAATACAACAAATAAAGGGAAATTTTGTCACAAATGATCCTAGGATAAGGGCTTATAGAGGTGCAGCTATGGAAATACTAAACAACTTCTTGGAGTCACAACTCACTAAAATTCCTAGAGAACACAACCTGCATGCACATAGTTTGGCAACCTTTGCCAATACTTGTAAACTGCCTTTTGAGCCCAATCATCACTTCACTGCTGAGATCAAACATAGACCTGTTGTCCTAGACAATGTGAAAAATTGGCAAGTATTTGAGAATGACACCCAAATCAATAACTTCCTCACTTTAAAAGAATAATTTTCAAGCATCAACATAGACACAAGCACTATTGATTGTCAACAACAAATTGACAAATTTGAGCCAAATATCTCAGCTGAAGCAGCAAATTTGATTTTGAATCCAACAACTTTTAATCACAGAAAGCTGCAAGAACTGAAACAAATGAAATTTGATGAAATGATTGAGGAAGAATCCAAAGTAATTGAGCTGAAGGAAAATGTCTTACCCATAGGCCTAACTCCTTTAGAAGATATATTTGATTCAAATGACATTACAAGAAAACCAAAAATGCAACCACTGAATGCAGATTTGAGGACTGCAATATTGGAACTATAAAAAATCCTAGAATGGTAAAATTGTCCAAAAGGTTGCCTCTTGATAAAAAACTGAAATACATTGAGTTGTTTAAAGAGTTCCAAGATGTTTTTGCATGGAGCTATGAGGATCTCAAGTCCTATGACACTTCTGTTAACCAACATACAATACCCTTGAAAGAAGATCAAAAATCTTTTAAACAAAAGCTGAGGAGGATTAATCCAGTCCTCCTTCCCCTTATTGACAAAGAAGTCCTAAGAATGTATCAAGCTAGAATAATTACACCCATTAGATTTTCTGAATGAATTTCAAATCTAATGCCCACTAGAAAGAAAACTGGAGAGATAAGGCTTTGTGCTGACCTGAGAAATTTGAATAAAGTCTCTCTCAAAGACCACTACCCCTTACCCAAAATGGATCACATTTTATAAAGGGTAGTGGGTGCTTCAAGGATTTCATTATTAGATGGCTTCTCAGGATTTAATTAGATTCTTGTTCACCCAGATGATCAAGACAAAACTGCCTTCACAACACCTTGGGGAACCTTTAAATATGTGAAGATGCCTTTTGGACTCAAAAATGCAGGAGCCACATTTCAGAGAGAAATGGACGTAGCTTTTGCTAAAGAGATCCATGAGTTTTTAGTAGTATACCTTGATGATCTTACTGCTTTTTCAAAATCAGACCAAGAACATTTAGATCATTTAAGGCAAGTGTTCCTAATTTGAAGAAAATATGGCATATCATTGAACCCAAAGAAGTCATTATTTGGTCTGGAAGAAGGAAAACTCCTAGGCCACATAATTTCTAAAGATGGAATAAGAATAGATCCAGACAGAATACAGGCCATCCTTCAAGTCCCTCACCCAAGAAACATCAAAGAATTACACGTCTTTCTAGGGAAAATTAATTTCCTAAGAAGATTCATTCCCAAACTTGTCGAACTGATTAGACTGTTGAATAATATGCTGAAGAAATATTCTAAAGTCAAATGGACAATAGAAGATAAGCAAGCCTTTGAGGAAATCAAAATAGCTTTGACAAGAACACCTGTTCTTACAAGTCCCAGGTTTGATAAAGATTTTATAATCTTTTCCTTTGCATCTGAGCATACTATTGTTGCTGTCCTATTACAAAAAGATGACCTAGGATGTGAAAAGCCCATTGATTTCTTCAGCAAGACACTTAGAGATGCCCCACTCAAATACCAAATCATGGAGAAGCAGGCATATGCTCTTGTGAGGGCCATAAAGGATTTTAGAATTTATATCTTTTACTCTCACATAATTGCCTATGTTCCAAATGCAGTGGTCAAAGATATTCTTACTCAAGAAGGAATTGAAGGTAAAAGGGGCAAATGGATAGCCAACATTCTAGAGTATGACATTGAAATCAAGCCAACAAAACTCATAAAAGGAAAAGGGCTAGCAAAATTAATGACTGAAACCAACTTTCAAGCCCTAGACATCAATGAACTAAATAACGAATAGGAGATGGCGACTCCACAGATCAATCAAGCCTTTTTACAATCACCTTGGTACACTGATATATGTTTTGTATTGTTAAACCTGCAAGCTCCTCCAGGGTTATCCAGGACCAAAAAGAGATTCTTGAAAATGAAAGCTTCAAAATTTTGTATTATAGACAAGGTTTTATTTTGGAAAAGTTATGAAGGTGTTTTGCTCAATTGCTTAGTTCAGGATGAAACTAATAAAATACTCAAGGAGTTTCATGCAGGGGACTGTGGAGGACACCTATACTGGAAATCCACGGCTGATAAGATTCTAAGAGATGGTTTCTATTGGCCCTCCCTTTTTACTGATGTGAGAAAATTTGTAGTTTCCTGCCATAAATGCCAGATCTTTGAAGGCAAGAGAAAGTTGTTTCCCTTGCCCCTCAAACCTATTTCAACTGAAAGGCCTTTTCAGCAATCGGGTTTAGATTTCATTGGATAAATTCATCCCTCCTCTTCTGGACAACACAAGTGGATCTCAACTGCCACAGATTACTTTACCAAATGGATAGAAGCTATCCCTTGTAGGCAAGCCAATGACTCAATCATCATGCAATTCTTAGAAACCAATATCCTGTCTAGATTTGGATGTCCAGAAAAGATCATTACAGACAATGTTGCTGCCTTCAAGTCCAAAAGAATGATCAGTTTTTTCCATAAATACCACATTACCTTAAGTCGTTCCACAGCTTATTACCCTCAAGGTAATGGCCTAGCAGAGTCATCTAATAAAAGCCTGATCAACATCATCAAACAAGTCTTGGAGGAGAACAAAAAGAACTGGCATAAAAAGTTAGTAAATGCACTATGGGTGGACAGATTGACCACAAAAAGATCTATTGGGACCATCCCATATGAATTGGTTTATAGCATGGAGGCTGTGTTCCCCTCATCCATGGGAATCCCTGTGATCAAATTGTTGCAAGAGTTACAAGTAGAACCCAATGCAATCTAAAGGAGAATCAATCAGACTATTCACTTGCAACATACTAGAGAGGAAGTATATCAGAGAACTCAAATTCTGCAAGACAAAATCAAGAAATTTTTTGACAAAAGAACAAAAGCTGAAGACTTCTTCATGGGAGACAAAGTACTAAAGTGGGACTCAAGAAGAGAAGACAAAGGAAAACATGGCAAATTTGATTTCCTATGGAGAGGCCCTTTTGTCATCCAGGCTGTACAAGGAAACAACACCTATTTTTTAAAGAGTTTGGATGGCACGGAAGCTCAGGAAGGCCCAATCAATGGGCGAATGCTCAAGCATTATTTTGACCCTCCTTGTTAAAAAACAAGAAAAGAGTAGTTTGTACATAAAAGGTGTTTACCTTAGCAGTTCATTTCAGCAATAGGTTAGGAGATATGATGCAGCAAATTTTGAGAAGGAAAGCCAATAGATATACCATCCTGAATGTTCATTTTTGGAATACTACTTTTCCAAAGTTCTCTATTGATTGTTGATGAAAAAACAACTCTGATCAACCTCCATAGATAGAGTTACACAAAGGTTCAGATCAACTTATAAGAAATCCATCCATGCCACAAAGGTCCAGTTGGTTAACTTGCAGCAGAAGGAAGTTTTATAAACACAACAAGAAATAGGAATGAGGCCATCTAACCTACTGTTCTTGGCTTTTCCCTTGAAAAATCTATCCCCAAGTGGAGCCATTGTTAGGTTCCTATACAAATAGGTGTCACTTTTCATGATTGACTGTGGAAATGCCAAATATGATCATCCTTTCCATGCTGCAAATGTTCCATATTATCAACAATCAAGATTTAGATAAAAAGAATAGAAAGCAATTCCAAGGGAAGACCGGGAAAATGGCTTGATGACACATGCAAACAAGGAAGTGCAATTACTTATTTTCTTACAGTTCATGAATAGCAGGACAGTGCAATCCTGGCTAGTTCATGTCTAAATTTCTTGTTTTAGAATAGAGAATAAGATTTGTTCAAACAGTTCAAGCTTGACAGATCACTAGATTAGATAAAGAAATAAAGGGTCCAACTATTGGAAATAACACTGAGAGGAGGGGGTGAATCAGTATTATCACATTAATAAAACTTTTTAATTTCCAAACTCTGATTCATATATGCTACTTCCACAACTTCTTATGATTAAGTTAATTGATCTTCAATGAGTGCATTAGAACATTATCAACCATATTATCAGTGAACAGATGCAGTAACATAGAATAGATCATCACACATAAGGCACACACATGAACACCATGATATAAGGTGGAAACCCAATGCGGGAGAAAACCACCTGCTGCAAGTCATCTCAATCTTCCTCTTAATAAGAAAATCCTTTTACAATATTTGTACTGGTGCAGTCTTATACCAGTACGGGAGCTACAACCCCCTTTGCTCTTGTACTAGCCGATCCATTTACTAGTACGCAGGCTGCTACCTACTGCAATGCTCCAAAGATTTCCTTTAGCTCTTGTACTAGCTTAGATACTAGTACGTAGGTGCTGACCTACAATATTCTCTCCTCCAGGTACCACGTTTCATCAATTTTCATACTGGATACAATGAAGCACAACACATAATCTGAAAGACCACGTTTCATCCAATTTTCATACTGGACCCAAAAACAACATTGAAGCACATAAACAATCTTCTGAATTACCCAAGCACTAGATCAATACATATACAAGTGAGTCATCAACCAGATCTAGTCCATCATATTACATAAAGATGAGTCATTAAGAACCCGATCCATTCATCCATCAATGTATAAACATTTAATCAATCACTGCTGTTATCAGAACTTAATACCAGAAATCAGACATCACTTCAAAACCCAGAACACATCAATGATAAACATGGATAGCTAAGTAGATTTCATGAAAAGTACGCAGCTTCACCCATATAACAGCTGCGTATAAGTACGCACTGTTTCCAACTTCTTTCCTACGTACGTGCGCACTCTGCCTCACAGACTTCCTGCGTACGTGCGCTCTGTGTCCAATGAACTTCCTGCGCCCCTCCACATCTGCAGCGCTTCTGGGACTGCGTATCTGCGCACCTGCAGCGCTTCTGTGCCTGCGTATCTCCGCACTTTTCTTTCACTGTACTTTCATACCTGCAGGTATAGATAATTTCAAGACTTCAAGAATAACCCAGACTGTCATATCTACAGATCTGAACATGCGCCGAGGAGATATCAACCCATTAGTAGATCCGACTTGTAGTTCTCAATTTTCTCCTTGATTTAGATCTAGCTATCTCTCATAACCCATCACTAGAATTTCAGATCTAGCTTCTTAAGATAATCAACCCAAAAGCATACACAAGCCAAATGATCTCCTTTGCTTTATATAGGCAAGCTCTTCCTTAAATCATGGATCGATACCATGGGCCAAAACCATAATAACACAATTCCGTTGGCTAAATACCAAGAGTTAAACATAAGAAACCCCACGTGTGCTTTTCTCTGCCTTTAAGTAAGTGAATTGGGGGTATGCACCTCCTGAATGGGATAACTGCGGGTATGTACGCACTTTATGTAACACCGGCCTGCGTGTACGCACCTTCTGTAAGGTGTACCTGGGTACCCCTTATTTTCTTCAATATTTGATAGCTGATCATCAGTCTTTGCTGCTGACTTGAAGTACTGTGATCTATCACCTGAATGGGTTGCCATCAAGGACAACACTTTAGCCATAATGCCAACAATCTCCCCCTTTAGACTTGATGGCAAAGCTTACTTGTGAATTGTCATCTGATCCATTTTTGCTGTCCGGTAACCCATGCACTCTGTCACATCTGATATTTGTAGATTCATTTGAATGTATACAAGTGAGATGATCTTCTATGAGTGGGTTTCCATCAAGTACAATACATGCATCATAATGCCAACAATCTCCCCCTTTGGACTTGATGGCAACAACACCAAGTCACTCTCCTCCTTTGACATCAACGGCAAAGGGTTATGCTCCCCCTAAGAACATGCTCTCCTTGACTATAAACGAGATCTGCTGAAGTTTCTGAATGAACTCGCCCTTTGTATATTCCATGGTGCTCCAATCCAATAATGCTCTTTCTGAAATATCTGCTCTGCTATATAGTGTTGTTCATGCTCAAACTCCCCCGAATGTAAGCAAGGTCTACAAAAGAAGTTCTACAAGAAGAACATGACTTTATATATCATAAATGACCTTCCTATCACCAAAAGACTCAATACATACATTCATCACCCAACCAAGTGGGGATATACCAGAAAATGACAACCAAGAACATTACATCATTCATCCCAGGCATAGTGGGGAAACAAAGATAGGCCGTTACATGACCTTGATATGACTGAAATATTTCATTAAATGACTATAATAGATAGAGACACATTATTACATAATGAGTCTTGATATGACCTTTACATCGAATGATATACATGATAAGACACCTAAATAAGATCATGATAAACATCAGTAACGACATTGTATGGTCTGCTCCATAGCATATGTCACCAGCAACTTGAATTAGTGCATGGATCATCAAGATATGTCCGCATCAACTCATCCTTTTGCATAGAATATAGAGTCATTCTATCATATGTGAGAAACACCATAGCCACCCAGATCTGCGTGGACCAAGTATCATCAATAGGGAAGATCTGCATCAATCAACATATGCACGAAACAACCTATCATCATATAGGTAAGAACTCATCATCCAACAATGCAACTTTGAATAATCATCCATGTACCCAGCCAACAATCTTCATCCATAGATGTGCCAAGAACAATCCTGCAATATATGATCTTTATGCATATGGCGACAAGAGTATATGAGAGACACATCATTAAGTACTTCTTCTTATCCTTATGAAGATCACCATGTAGGCACCATTAGTGAATCAACCACAAATCTGATCTAAGAACCATATCATAAGCATCACCACCAAGGACTATTAACCATAATGCCAACAATGCATTAAAAGCATATGCTCCCCCTAAACCTGTGCCATCTTGTTTACTATCAGATCTGATCATGCATATCAGCAAGGACTATCAAGTCATCATCATTTTCAAGTTAGAAACACAATAATTCTAACCATCAAGACATTTCCACACATCATCAGCAAATTGTAACCATTAACAAATAGCGCAAATAAACCAAACTAATCCTTTTCCTGAACCTGTCCCCAGTGCTTTTCATCACACTGACATATACGCGACTTTGCAGTGTCTAACTCGTGTATATATGCGACTTCATCTCATGAAATTTGCATATGAGATTTAGCACACTAAAGTTTTGTACTTTTAGCTCCCTCTGATTCTGGTATGTCTGTATGTTGTGCTGTGCCTCCACTTTCTGACTGTACTTCCTTTTTTCTCCATATATTCAAGCGTGATGATGTTTTCTCCTTTTGGTGTGATGTCCGTGCTTTGTTCCTGCATTCGTTTGCTATATGTCCAAGCTTGTTACATGCATAACATCTTACATGTTTCATATTCCTCCTGTAACAATCAGTAGCTTTGTGACCAAACATATTGCAAGCAAAGCAATATCCATAAAAGTACCTTGATTGAGATGACCTTTCTGCATAATGGTATTGAATTCTCCTTCTTCTACATCTAGCTACAACATGTCCAAGATTATGACATACATAACATTCAACATTATTCATAGGAGAAGTAAAGGATTTTCTTTGAGGAATCTCTTTCCTTGGTTGATGATGAGATGGATCTTTCATTTCTTCATTGACCAATTTAGATTTCTCTTTAGAGTTCCTTGCTTCAACTTGTGAACTAGATTCACCTTTAACCGATTCATGGAAACCAAGTCCAGTCTTTATAGCAAGAGACCTTTGACTACTAAGAATATCATCCAAGACTTTAGAGCTATCTTGAAATCGTAAAAGCTTATCCTTTTCTTCTATTTTACCTTTCAAGATATTTACCTCAACTTGAAGCTGTTCTTCCTTTTCAAGAGATTTCCTTTTCAAATCTTCTTCAGCTTTCCTTCCTTCTTCCATTTGTTCCCTTAGTTTGAGAATCTCCTTTTCTTGTTCTTCATTCAGATCCTGCTGCATTTGCCGAACTCGGACGGCACATTCCAACTGGGATTTTAAGCTGATGGCTTCATTGTCTTGTTTTTCAATTGCTTGATGTAGATCTTCATTCTGCTTCCTTGATTCTTCAAGATCTCCTTTTAGTGAGAGGATTGTAGCTTCCAGATTTTCATAGTAGCTGGATCTATCTTTGAGTTTCTTGATGGTTATGCTTCTTTCATTGACTTCTTTTCTTAATGATGTCACTTCATGCTGCAATTTTTGACATTGATCTTCCTTGTCCTTGAGTAGTTTTCTTTCCTTGTTTGCTTCTTCTAGGTGGGCCTTCAGTTTGGTAGATTCTTCTTTGAAGTCACATTCCCTTTTGTTCAATAGATCTTGTTGATCTCTAATTTTGTCTATCAGCCTTTTAAATTCTGCCTCTATATGATATCTTTCTTGTTCACCCATAAGAGCAAGTTCAGTAGTTTCACTATCACTTCCATCTCTTTCACAAGGAAATGTAGGTGGAACATTAGAGGATAACACATTCATACCTGATAATGATTCTGAATTTGATTCTGAATCTGAAGAGCTTCTTATGCCTAATCCCCAATCGATTCTCCCACTGTCATAGTTCTTTTGAGATGACTTCTTTTTCTTAGATGCTTTCTTCTTAAGCTTCTTTCCCATTGTTCCACGGATATCCTTCAAGCGAT
>APFE031446332.1:29609-156853 GCA_000404065.3 Pinus taeda | reverse complement strand
GTGTTATGACAGGGTGGGTTTCAAACCCACAATCTCCATCGTGGTTAACAACCCAACCACATAACTGCCAACCAAGTGCCCAACAGACACAACCTTGTTTAATCCGATGGAAAAATTATATATGAACCTCATTTATCATTTGACCAGGGGAGAGGAGGCAAACATCCGAACAATGGATGAGGAGGCTGAACTGAGAGCGTGCCCCAAGCTGAATTGCACCCAGGAAGGCATGGTTTTCGAGAAATATTCCCAGAGAATCTTTTTTCAAGGAATTTTGAGAGAATATAAAGATTCCTTAGAGGTTCAGAAGTAACCTTCTTGGAATAGGGTCAAGTTTATAGTTGTTTGACATGATTTTGTGCCACAAATTCAATAGTGATGTTCATTTCTATAGCTGAGCTTTTCATTTTTAGACCATTGTGGAAAATGGAGGTATAAGGGTCATTTATGTAATTGATTGTAATTTATTTTTTCTTCCATTTAATGGAAGAGGCCTCCCAAGATTGAGTAGGGCTTAAAGATGTAGTCAACATTGGCTGAACTCCGTGATCATTTTACCTTGTACCTTGGATCTCATGGTTTGTTTTTCTTTCCACTTATTTCATGTGTTTATGCTATTTGGTTACATGCTTTTTCATATGCAATTTTGTATGCATCCACAAAGTCAAAAATATGGATCAACGATCCATTTCGTCAGCAAAGCTACACATTTTTAGGTTATCCCTGGAAGTGGAGGTATATGATGGAGTGATGCCATGTATTTTTTTTATTTGTTGAGATGATCATTTTGCTATTGAGATCTTTGTTACCATTATGTTGAAGGATACTTGTATGCCACATCATGTGAGAATTTATTATTTTGTATGCTAAAGGAGGGCCCATATGAGTGAGAATTCTTATAGGAGAACATCTCGCGAAGAGACATGCCACTCTAGTTGAGGGAGTTTATCCTTGTAATGACAAAGAATTTACTATGTACTCATCATGTTTCAGAAATTAATGAAGTTGCCTCCCCACTGTTGACATAACCAACACTGGGTGAACTCCATTATCAACTTATTTGTGTTCTTTGATTTGATGGATGTCATTATTTTTCATCTTCTAACATAGCTATCGATCAAACAGGAACTATTACCTCAAAACGGGTACTCTAGCCCAAAACCCCTAAAAAAACATGAAAAAATTGGTTGAAAATGAAAAGTGTTGATGCTGGAATAACATTTTTTGTTCGGGGTACATTTTCAATATTTCTTAAAAATGGCAGTAAAAGCCCAATTTTTGTGTGCAAAAAACACCCTGAAAAAAGTTTTGATGTTGGAATAACGACCTTTTTTCCAAGGTTAATTTTCAACATTTTTCTGATGATGATGTCAAAAATAAAATATCATGACTCCATAAATCTTTAAATTTCCAATGATTTTGAAGCATGAAATTAAAGATAAAATATCACATCTTTGAAAAGCCTCAAAATTCCAAGACTTTTAGACATGACATAAAATTTAAAATATCACGTCTTTGAAAAACCTTAAAATTCCAACAATTTTCAAGCATGGTGCTAAAGAAAAATAATTATAATTGTTTTCAACCATAACATTAAAGATAAAATACAATGACTTAGAAAAATATTAAAATCTTGACAATTTTTCAACCATGGAATCAAAACCAAAGATTATGACCACAAAAAAATCCTAAGTTTTCCAAATATTTCAAGCATGACATTATGGAAAAAAATTATGACTAAAAAACCTTTAAAATGAACACCTGAATGAAAGAGTTATTTAATCAAGATTAATTTATTTTTTAAATGCTAAATGTATAACAATTGTAAAATCTTAGCCTAAGACAACTTCATACATTGCAACAAAATTTTTAAAATCAACCATCAAATTAACGTGAAGTGTAGGTGAACTAGACCCATTGTAATGAAAACTTAAAGACCAACCATGAAATTGACACATAGTGGATACAAACTTGATTCATTACAATGAAAATTTTAAAAACTACCAAATTGCACATAATGGGATCAGGTAGCTAGATTAGCTCGACTTGGCCGCTGCATATATAATATATATTTATATAGAAAAGAAAAAAATCACATATTGAAAAAATAAAACAATAAAACCAAAAAAACAATTAAAAAGCACAAATTTTACATACTCACCAATATAAACATAAAATATAGTAATAAAAGTATGACAAAAATCACTCTATATTAAACTAGTAATTGTCCCAAAAGGTACAAAAAGAGGCCGATAGGATTATTAAATTGGAATTGTTGAATTTTTCTAGAAGAGATGTTGCTGGCTAAAGGCTTTCTAATTGTTTTTTATTATGGTAAAATTATATTGATAATTCATTGGTTTTACTTTCAAAAGCTTGAAGGAATTTGAAGAGTAGGTATATAATTGCTTTGTGGGGTTTGATCCCAAAATCATTGATTTGTAAATACATACTCAATGAAATGTTAATTGGTTGAAACCCTGCACAAATGTTTCATATAAGAAAATAAGACGAAAAGGTTGAAAGACTTAATTGGTTTGTGGAAAACCTTGTTTTCTTGGACTGAATCATTGTGCAATTACTTTTTTAGATGTTTTGTTTATATCTATATTATAAGGAACACATTGAATATCTTATTTCATTTTAGAGTAAATTAATAAAAAAATATATATTATTATTGCTAACTGAAGGTCACATAAAAATAATAATAATAATTCATAAATTCAAAAATATTTTAATATTTCAAAACATACAATTAAATTCAAATTAAACCCAGGAAAATATTATCTTAAATTATTTATTTTTCACTATTAATTAATCAAATCTATTAAGTTTTCAAATTATATGGTATTCTGTATCCATCCCATTGCTCAACTGTATTATGATTAGCTACTTTGATATTATGCTACACCAAACAGTATTGTACTCTCATGAGATCAATTCTTTCAGTACGAAGATGTGCTTTCATTGCTACGGTAATCTTAAAACACTTTATAATTCCATGGAAAGAAATGCAGTAGAAAATGAAACCAGAGAATTTATTAACCATGAGAAAATCCTTATGCATCAATTTGAATACAACTTTAAAATTGTATTATTGTCATAATATTATTCTATCGATTAAACTTACTAATTTTATAAGCTGCGCACAAATTTATCATAAAAGACTTCATCAGAGAACATATGTTTGAATCCTTCAATGCAGAAATTATATGCCAATTAGAATTTTACCACGATCTAGGCATCATGTATATTGAAATTTCATAGAAATAAATCAATGGCATTGATAATAAAGTATTCAAATACTAGAAATTCAATCATACTGAAATGAAAACTACTTCAAAACGCTCCAATTCGTAAACTCTCTTCATATGAATAAACAATTCTGTCAAATTACTTATTATTAATTAATAAACCCTTATATCAACCTTCATCCTTTGGAAATCTGCCATCCATTTGTAAAAACTGTTACTAACTTATCGTATTACTAACTTACTCCAAAACACTTGATATATCGAAGGAATATGTAATGACATTGGTATTTACTTTCCCTTCACTCATTGATTTCATCGGAGACTTTTGGTATTGGAGGATGACCATTCTGGCCTGGAGAGGGCGCAAAGGAGCTACAACAGCCTTTAGCAGGCGTATTGAATATCCTACTTCATCAACTACCGCTACTTCATCAACTACCTCTGTTACAGCAAATGTGGTCCCTGGAACTTCAACTATCACCATTAACATTAAAATCCATGCTGCTACTATTACTGTTTTATTACCCATCACTCATCTCCTCTCCTCAACATTGTCGCTGCTACTTGATAAGATTAAGCCTGCTTGATGCAATTTGAATACACTATAATTTATAGATCACACATCCATCTATTTAATTAAAACATTTCTCTTTTCCTTACTAGTTTACAACTGAAAAGAAAGAGAGGCCTTAAAAATTAGAGAGCCAGCAGATCACTGGTATGTTTAGAATGTTTCTTTCTTCCTTACGCACTAATTTTAAATTAGGTAAAAAAGCCTGCAAAAAGCGAGTGAAATCATATATTCAAAAAGACAGGAAAGCCTTTTGCGAAAAAAGGAAAAAGAAAAAAAAGAAAGCGGGTTATTGCAAAAAACAGGAAAGTCTGCTTAAAAAACCAGTGAAAGCAGATTATCACAGAAAAACAGTGAAATCGAGAGAGTTATTCCAGGATATATTTTTGGGAATGTGTATTACTCGTTAATAGAATTTAACAAGTAAATAATTTGTATCGGAAACATAAATCACACTTCATTGATTACAATGTCTCGTCTGATCGAACGGAGTTATAATAGAAACAACAAGGCATGGATACTCTGGTGCGTGCTGTCTAGAAAATCTTGCGAGCACCATTCTTGATTTTCCATGCTTTTTTCGGCTATGTGATGAATGAAACGCATGGCAATTGTGGCAGAGGGAGGAAAGCTCCTTCACCAGTGATTTATAATAGAAACAGCAAGGCTCATGGATACTCTGGTGCGTGACGTCTAGAAAATCTTGCGAGCACTCGGCCATTCTTGATTTTTCATGCTTTGTTGTTTTTTTTTTTCTGGTTTAGATCAATGGTTGAAAATGTGTCATTTGATTGAACGGATCAGATTAAAAATGTTGACGAAAACTTGATTCATAGGAAAGGCCTATCGGCCTAATATTATAAAAAAAAAGACAAAAACTATAAATGTAAATAAAATAAATTTATAAATTTAATTATTTAAACAAAAAAAAAGGAAATATTTAAAAAAATACACATAATCTATGAAAGAATAAATTTAACTAAAAAAGAAACAAACTGTCTTTCCAAGTTAATAATAATAAAAGTTGAAAAAATTTAATATTATAATTAAATTAAAAAAATTAAAATATAATTACATTTAGAATATTAAAAAAAACGAAAAAAATTGAAAAAAGGCCCTTGGGTGGCAAGGGTTGATTCTAGAAATTGGCCCCTGCCACCCCAGGGTGTGTTAGTCCACGGGACTGGGCAGAGAGGGAGCTGCACAAGTCGACTCCTACCACTCCCTAGCTTGTTTGGCCGTGTGGGTGGGCAGTGAGGCTGCTACACATAAATCCCTCACCGCCCATCCCCGTGACCCAACAGGCCCTGGGGTGGCGGGGGTTGACTCGCCTGTGGGGGTAGAGTGGGAAGGAGTTGCGTACAACTCCCTCTCTGTCCACTCACATAACCTAGCCGGCGCAGGTGTGGTAGTGAATTAAAATGAATAAATTAAAAAATTAAAAAAATTGAAAAATAAATTAAACATTATAATAAAAAAAGAAATTGAAAAAACTGAAAAAAAAAAAGGCCCTTGGGTGGTAGGGCCTAATTTTAGAAATTGGCTCTTGGCACCATAGGGTGTGTTGTTCCATGGGGGTGGGTGCGGAGGAAGTGACACGAGACAACCCCTACTGCCCCTGGCTAGTTTGGCCGTGGCAGTGGGCAATGAGGGCGCTGCATGCAACTCCCTCCCCGCCCATCCCTACGGCCCAATAGGCCCTAGGATAGCAGAGGATGACTCCATGAGTTGACCTGTGCAACCCCCGGGCTGACTGGCCCACAGGGGTAGAGTGGGAGGGAGCTGCGTGCAACCTCCTCCCTGTCCAACCCCACGGCCTAGCTGGCCTAGGTGTGGTAGTGATAGATTCCAGGAATCGACCGCTGCACCCTAGGGCCTATTAGGCTGCGGGGGGAGGGATTTGCGGAGCTCCCTCCTCGACCACCCTCGCAGCCCAACAAGCCCTATGGTGGCAAGGGCTGATTCCCAGAATCGGCCCCTTGCCCCACCCGAGGGCAACTTTTTTCAAGCCTTTTTTCAATTTTGATTTTTTTTTATTTTTAAAAAACGATTTTTATTATAATGTTTTATTTAATTTTTGAATTCTTATTTTTAAAATAGTTTTATTTTAATATTCCATTTTTTTCTTTTTAAATTTAATTAATTTTATCTTAATTTTATTATTTTTTTTCATATTTTTAAATTATTGTTTTATTTTTTATTTTTTTCACCTTTTAAAAATTGTTTTCATTCTTTTTTGTTAATTTTTTATTTTTTATTTTTTTCTTAAATTACCGTTGTATTTTGAAATATTTTTTCTTTCCTTTGGTTTTTTTAATTTTTTTTATGTTTTATTTTTTGTTTAATTTTTTAAAATTTTTTTCAACTAAAATTTTTTTTACTTTAAAAGGTTTTTTTTGACCTTTTTAATATACTTTTATAATTGAGTATTTATTTTAATGTTTTATTACTTTTTATATTTTTTTTTAAAAATTGTGTTTTAATTTTTTTTAATTTTTTTCAATATTTGAATTTTTTCTTTTGTCTATTTTTGTCTTTTTTTATTGTTTTATTTTCAAATATTTGAATTTTTTTGATATTTTATTTTTTATTTTTTGTTTTATTTACAAGTTAATTTTGTTTTTCTTTTTTTTAAATATAATTTTTGGTATTGATTTTTGTCATTTTATTTTATTTTTTATGTTTAATTATCAACATGAAAATCACCAACATTTAAAAAAAATATGTACATTTGACACATTAGAAAATTTAAAGTGTAAAAAATAAGCACTTTAAACAAAAAGGGTTGATGTTGCATCAACACTTTTCAAAATCAAGATGAAAATCACTAAGAAAAAAAAATGTTCATACTTGATACATGAAAAATTTTGAAGTGTCAAAAATAAGCCCTCTAAAAAAATGTGTTGATGTTGTATCAACTCTTTTCAAAATTAGCATGAAAATCACTAACATTTAAAAAAAAATGTTCATACTTGACACAAAAGAAAATTTAAAGTGCCAAAAATATGCTAAAAAAAAAATGTGTATTCTGAATCACCACTTTTCAAAATGAAGTGCTTTTTTGCTACCTCCAAAAAATGGGTACTAGGTAATTTCTTCATTTGATCGGTAAATATGTTTTCTTAAAAGTATGCACATGTGTTTTTTCATACTCTTACAGATGCAATTCTACTAACATCACAGAAGTAAAAGATCTTGGTTAATTCCAGTAGCTGAGAGAATCTGGATTAGTTGGTCTTCAATGCAAAGTTAAAGTCTCCAAAATCATGATTCACGTTCCTTTTTTTCTCATCACGAGTTTCATGGAATACATTGTCACCATTAGGAAGAATTTATCGTAGCAAATTTGTCAAACCTTCCATGTCCCTTTTTATTTTTTCTTCTAAATAATCGATGTCCCCTTTTAAACCATCCATTTTAACATTCATCACCACTTCCAATTAATTTTTTGTTACTCTTTATGAGAGAAAATTTTGTTTCCCTTGGTCTCATAATTTTGATATATCGTGTTGCATTTCTTCTTAATTTTTCATGTGTCATAGTAGATATTTTTGTTAGCTTACTAGGTTATCAATTTTTTTTGTTTTGAGGAATTTTAAAACCAAATAATGATATCTATGCTTCAATATTCCCTTTGAATCTCTTCCAAATGATTTTTCAAACAAAAGTTATGAACATTTAAAAAAAATACACACATTTTTCTTGCTTTTAGGAGCTCGATATTGAAGCTATTGTATCTCTATAATTGCAGCCTTCCAAGGTCTGAAAATTCATATTGAGGTATGTTTCTATGTCTTATTTCCAACCCCACAAGTTAGAATGAAATTCTATTTTTCAAGATAAAGTTCTACCAAATCTCCCACATTAACTTGATTATGGGCTTGGTTTAGTATAATGAAGTTGTACATAATGCCACGTGTCACTATCCAAACCTTCAACCATGAAACTCATCCTCAAGAAACTACATTCGATGAAATGTAGTTATATGTGATTGGACTGAGGAATGCAACACTACATTATTTGATTCTAAAAGATAATTGACAAGTGCACCAATCTTGCAAGTATCTAACATGGAAAAATACGTTATCATATTCACTAATGCATCCAAGCAAGGATTAGGTGTGCAATATTAGTGCAAGATATAGGAGTAAGAGTGTATGCATCAAGGAATTTGAAACCTCATGAGGCACTCTATTCCATGTATGATTTAGAGTTGGTTGTTGTAGTTCTAGATTTAAAAATATGGAGACACTACCTTGTAGGAAGAAGGTGCATTCATAAAATCGATAACCAAAGTCTAAAATACTTGTTTACTCAAAGGGAATTAAATTCTAGGCAACAATGTTGGAGTGAATTCTTAAGTGAATACGACTTTGGGATTTCATACATCAAAGGGAAAGAGAATGCAGTGGAAGATGCTATAAGTACTAGACCAAGGATAGTTTCCCTTATACCCATTAAAGTATATTTGAGGGAGTGTGTGATAGAACATTTTTTGAGAGATAACCAGTATTTAAATTAAGGGTTGGGCTTAAAAGTAAAGGTCTACGAGTACCTATGTTTGAGGGGTACAAGACACAGAATGATGGGTTGTTATCCTTCAGAGGAAGGATGTATATCCTTGATATGCCCACCTAGCACTTTATTATGCACATCCAAGTGTAAATAAAATGTACACCGACACAAGGAAACTCTTCTGCTCAAAAGGCATGAAGTGTGACATTGTCTAGTTTGTTGCAAAATGTCTTGTTCATGTCAGTAGGTAAAAGTCAACCATTGTAACCCAGTAGGTCTTCTACAACCACACAACATTACCATGACCAAGTTGGAGGTGATTTCTATGGATTTTGTCATGCAACTACATCTTAGCCCACAATGGCACAATGCCATTTTGATCATGGTTGGTAAACTAGCTAAAAGTGCTCACTTTATCCCCATAAAATATACTTATGAAGTCATTGACGTGGCTTAGATATTCATAAATGAAATTATTAGATTTCATGGAGTACATAAGAAGATCATATCGGATAAGGATTCATGATTCACTTCAATGTTTTAGACTTGTATGCAACCTGCTTTAGGAACCCAACTAAATTTAAGTACAGATTATCACCATGAGACTAAAAGACAAACAAAAAAAGTGAACTAAGTAATGGAAGATATGTCGAGAATGTATGTTATGGACAAAAAAATACATTAGGATAAGTACTTTCCTTTCTTTCAATTTTCTTACAATAAAAATTACCATAGTTCTTTTTGAATGCCACCATATGAAGAATTATATGGAATACCTTGCAGGATACGATTAGGATGGGACAAGTTAGAGGAGGAAGTGATTGTGGAGCTAAAATTAATTCAATAGATGGAAGAGAAAGTAAAAAAAATCATGAAATGGTTAAAATAATAACAATATAGACATAAAAACTATGTTGATGCTCACATGATAGATAGGAATTATGAAGTAGGATATCAAGTTTTTATCCATATCAGACCCAAAAAAAAGCACCAGCATATTTGGGAAGGGAACAAAGTTTTCACCCTAGTTTATTGTATCATTTAAAATGTTGGAAAAGACTGAAATTGTTGCCTATGATCTTGCACTACCACCTCACTTCCATAAAATTCATAATGTTTTTCATGTGTATGTACTAAGACACTACATAGTTGACTAATCTCATAACCATCAATGGAAGGAACAAAAAGTATCAGATGAGGGAACTATTATGGTCAAAAAATTATGCATAGTAAATCATAACGTTCAACAACTCAAGTGTCGCCTAGTGGACCAAGTTAAGGTCCCTTGGGATAAGTATAGTCTTAGATCTGCTACCTAGGAAGACATAGAGACCATGCATCAAAACTACCCCAACTTGCTTTGATTTTTGAAACACAAAACTTTAACTTGTATATATTTGCTTTTATTAGCCAGATTCATAAGATTATAAATTTGAACTTATATATAAATATGAAGAGTTACACACGAGCGTGTTATTTCAAATGATTATATTTTATCATGTATGTTTAATTAAATATGCACATATTGTTAGTACATGTATGGCCATGTGAATTATGTTATGAATGATGTTTATACATAATATTCTTTTCTTATGAGCATGTGTGATTATGTTAAATATAATATATTTCTTATTATTGATAACATCGATACAATTATAGTAGTTGCGCTTGACTATTTGATGTGAAAGGTAATTGCAAGTAATTATCTAGACCTAGCCAAGTATGCTATATGAACTTAAAAATAAATATCGCAAATGAAATTGAAATATGAATGTTGGGAAAATGTTATTTGAATATATATTATAATATATATATATATATATATATATGTATATGTATGTATATATATCAAGGAATATGCTATGATGTGTGGACAAGTAGTTATGTTGCATATTGTTTCATTATCCAAACTGACTATGTTATCAAAAAACTCTAAGAACAGTTGAGGCCCAATTAGTGTCCATGTTAGGGTGCTAACCGTGGTCCTACTATGAGGGATGGAGGTGTTTACAATCATTTATCCTTGAAAAACTAGAGTCAGGGGAGGAATATGTGAGTAATTCCCCCTAGATGTGTGATGATAATTACTATATTCCTACTGAGAAAGTCGGGTTGATGTGGTTGACACTCCCACTCTTGGGGTTTTATGGATAGACAGGTAAGTATAGCTAATGCCATGGAATATCCTAGTAGAGTACGGATATAAAGGGGATGAAAGAGCTTAGGATGGATATGATGGTTCTAGAATAACTTGGGAACTCTACTTCAACAGGGTATGATTATTCATGTTGTAACTATTAAATGTTCATAATACAATTTTTAAGTGTCGTCACATGATAAACAAGAATACAACAAAGGAAAAAAATCCTTACACGACTATATCAATCGCTAAGATGATTACTGATATACTATATAAACCCTAACTTTGGGACAGAGTTTTCTAAAGGATGGGTGTATGTAATGACCCATTTTGAATTACTGATGGAATATGATTATTAGCATGCATATGAGGCATGTGTTTGATATATACTTACACATGCATCACATACATTTCACTAGTATACTTATTAGTTGATTATATAAGATGTCTAAGTGTAGGATACATGAAACACTTGTTAAAACCATTAATTGGTTCCCTAATTATCCAATAAAATATAATAAAGTATATATATAATATAATATTCATTAATAACAAAATATTAAATAATAATATTATTATAATGAAAATAAGAAATTATTATCATAATTAAACAAGATTAATAGCCGTTAATAAAAATTGTAGACAAGACTAAGGGCTCTTGAAATATTCACCACTCATATGTATTTTATTGAAGAAGGTGACTGAATCACATAAAATCTAGATCTTTATATATATATAATATTATATATATATTATATATAATATATATATATATAATGAATCACGAAGTGTATTATGGTCTCTAGTGGAAGTTGATTAGGTCAACTCACTGAGAATTATGTCAAACATAAATGTTCATCCAAATTTCGATGGATGAACAATGTGACACTCTTAATTAAATCTGGGCAAAGCTCCACATTTTTAATATGACAAAACATGTATCAATAATCACACCCTCATCTCCTAAGAACCTTCCTAGGAACACACAGGAAATCAATCTCCACATTAACAAAAACACACGACCGTCATGCATTTCATAAAAGTAAGAATACTTCATATATTTTATATATAGAAAAAAATTGTGATAAGTATATGGTATGAAATTTTGCAGAAGTTGCTACCCCTCAGAATCCCAAATATCCACACAAGAGGTCAATGAATCTTCCATAAGTCAAAGAAATAGTCAGTAGACTTGTCCACAATCCCAATGTTTCGCTTATGAGTTTTAAAAGAAGGCCAAGGGAAATTTTGGAGACCAATTTGCACTTCGTGTATGGTCATCATCTCTTGAACAGTGGACAGGCACTATGAACCCAGGCAAAGATGGAAAAAGGGAACAAATCATGACGAATGACGAGAGAGATTAGGCATTGGAGCCCTACCTGAGTAGCAGGTTGACATCTGTAAAAAAAATTATTCGTAAATTCAAAATTAGCATTAAAAATTAATAAAACAATATTAGGTGCAGATGAACTAATACGTCCCATGGATGCTAGATGTCACTACACCCACTGACATAACAAATAATCACTCTTAAATCAAGTACCTTTATATCTCGACTGGAATATAACATATCTCTTTATTTACAGTTCTCTTTCAAAATTAGCATAACCATAGAGACAAGCCAAAACAAAAAGAAATTATGTGGGAGATTTTTTCCAGGAAGAAAAAACATGCCATCATCTATTAATGAAAAAAGGGGATGGCTACATAACATAGTTTAGAAACCCAATTCAGAAGAAACTACTATCAATATAAGAAGATATCTAAAGCAAAAAATAAAAACTAAATGGAACTCAAAGTACATTTAGAGAGATTAAAATGACAATCAATATCATAAGATGCCCAAAGCATAAAAAACTAAAATTTATTCCATTGTGAGAGAGAGATTCTTAGATGTTTAAAGCATGAAGAATAAAAACTTGCTTCATTGCTAGATAAAGAGACTGACAATATCAAATATTAGAAGCCATCTGCTTGAAAGAGCCCCGACAAGCAAA
Organism: Pinus taeda; assembly: GCA_000404065.3. NCBI lineage: Eukaryota > Viridiplantae > Streptophyta > Pinopsida > Pinales > Pinaceae > Pinus > Pinus taeda. The sequence goes on along the minus strand of APFE031446332.1, from coordinate 144,373 downwards.
ATAGCCCAACAAAGAAATTTGAAGCAGAACTAGAAAACAATTTGTCTCGATCGAATTAGAATGTCTGAGAAGAGTTCCTAAAATTGCATTGAGCCAAGAGATGCATAGACACCACTTTTTGACAAAATATCAGTCTCCTTCTTGTGTTCACAATAAATGTGTGAGAAGGAGACCTGTAGGAAAGAAAGAGATAGATTCTCAATCGGCTACTACAATGAGAGAAGGTTCGAAGCCTGGAGATTGTGACAGTTGTTGGTCGAGTCGATATTGGCTTTAGAGTCTCCAAAGAGGGAAATGTTGTTTAGTTCAATATAGGAAACACAGTAAGGAGAGCCCCATAAGGCTAGTAGCTCCACCCTAGTGTTCGAGCCGATTTCTCTGAACCAAGAGAATCTAAAGTGGTGATTAGGATCTAGAAATATAATCATTCTATAGCCACAAGAGCCAAAGGAATAGGCTCCATCAAAGAAGCCAATAGGAAAGGAAGTCCAAAGATCCAAGGTAGAGCAGCAAGGGCGAGGAGAGGGCGGGCATGGCGTAGGTGAAAACTCATTAAAAAAGGCCACGACTGAAGAGTTCTTTCTACAAACAGATGGTTGGGAGGAGTCAAATATTAGAACATTACAGGCTCTTGAGATACCCCATGGGAGGAAAAAGGGAAGGGTCCCGAGGAATGTGTGCAGGGGAAACAAATGTTGGAGGCCACCAGGGATGTGATCCTAGAAATGGATAGTAGGGAAATCAAGGAGATAGAGCACTTCTAACCACACCACTCTAGAGAAAGGAAAATGAAGGAAAAGGTGTGAAGCATACTCACTAAAATCCTTGTAAAGGCGACATTGTCCCGGAACTTGGAAACCCTTTTCGGACAGATTTTCCCAAGTCAAAATTCAATTGTGGTTCACTAATCATAAGAAACATTTGATTTTTAGAGGCACTTGCCAACGCTAAGATCGAGGGAGCCATGGAAAGTTTAACCCCAAATCTAATTGAAGTGAGATGATTTGATAGGCTTGTTTAACACTTATTTTCCCATTGAGGAAGCCTCCCTTCGAAGTAAGTTTTTCCTCCACTTGTGAAAGAAATATCCCTAAGAGTTGTAGACTATGAATATATGTAGAATATTTTGAAGCTAAATGTGTTGGGATATTCAGAGAGTGTGCGTCTAGCCAAAGGGTAGTGAAGAACCCTGCCTCCAAAATGACTGCAATGTCTTTTAGGACCTAAATATTCACCCCATGCAGAAAGGAAATTAGAAGAAAAGAGAGGGAGTGAGGACCATCCATACTAGGTAGGATTTTAAGGCCAATTTTAATAGTAGCTTCGTTGCCAATGTTCCAAGATAAATTAGCTAGGAAACAATGCTTTGAAATGAGCAAACTTCTCCAAGTTTGTGAGATCTTCACCAGAAGAGGAGCTCCATTTTGAATCCATCCTCCTAGGTCCTTATTAAGGAGGTATTTTGATTTGATAATCCTACCCCAGATACCTTCGCCATTTACAACCCTACCAAGATTCTTTAGAAGAAGAGATAGATTGAAAAAATCCATGTTTTTATGCTCTAGCCACCAATCTCAACCAGTCTATAAAACAAATCCATCTTGGCAAGATGAAATTTCATTTGACCTCCACAAGATCCAACCCAAAGGAATCGAGAAAAAATGCTATTGATCTTGTGAATGACTCCCATAGGTATTTTATATATGTGCATCCAATATATTTATGTGTTATGTAAAACAAATTGTATGAGGATGAACCTTCCACCCAAAGAGAGCCATTTGTGAAACCAAGAGAAGAGGCGCCTCTCTCACTTATCAATCATCCATGACTAGTTGTTGTTCGTGTATCTTATGGGTTTTAGGCCGAAGCCCAGGTATGTGAAACCCTCTTCCAAGGGGATGGAATGGACTCTAAATACTGCTACAATTTCCAACAATCTTTCCTCTTTGTGGTCTAGCGATAGCAAGAAAAAATTATCTTTATTCATGAACAATCTTGATACCTAGCCAAATTTATTGAAGATTTCATGTAATACCATCCATTCATTGATGTTTGACTTTCCTATTACCAAGAAGTCATCTGCAAATATTCAATGAGAAATTGTAATGTCTATGGAGATGCAACATCCATATATAATAATAATAATAATAATAATCAAATGACATGTAACCAAATCACATAAAATTAAAGAGCTCTTTCAATTAAAGGTGGCTGACTCGAGAGAGGGTTTCTTTAGAGGGAAGAATCCTTTCCTTTATAAAGAAAACTAATTTGTAAATAAGAGGTTTCCTTTTGGTACAAGAAACTGAGAATTTTGGGGAAGAAAGTATGTCACTTAAAGAAAAATTAAGCAACTATCCTTAGCGCTTAGGATTCAATTATAGACCTATGAGACTTGGGATCTGTTCTTGGAGTTTTGGGCACAAAGGCTAGAAGACTTCAATCTTAAAGTTTTATGTGTTTGGGAGTCGAAGAGGTTGATCCTAGATGGGCTAGTAAGAATTGGTTGGTTTGGTAGAGGGAATGAAAGACTTGGGTGGAACCATGGAGTGACATCATCCGAGGATTGACATCAACAAAGAAACTAGGTATGTGCAGGTGTTTAGATTGATAGTTTTATACAAGAATATGTTGTTATAAATGAAAATATAATGATAAGTTATACAAACAAGGATATCTACAACTACTTTAACCACAAGGAATCCCTCCAAAATATTGCATGTGAGGAAATATTTGGGCTCCAAAGAATCCCCCTAAAATTAATATGTTTTGTTGGACTTTATTGCATGAAAACATATTAAGTGTTGAAAACGTAAAAAACAAGGGAATAGTTGGTCTTTCTTAGTACCGTATTTGTTTTTCTGAGGAAGAGCGGAATGCCCCTTCATTCATTCAATATGGAAAAATGATTTGCATCCTTTGGAGGATTAATTGATTTGGATATCCATCATAAGTGAGAAGTTCACCTCTTTGGATATTGATTATTTAGGATAAATGCAGGGTAAACTTTTCTCCAAGAATCTTTGGGTTGTTTTACCTAAATATTTTTTCTAGAAATTTTGGGTAGGTAAAAATAGAAGCATCTATCAAGATTATAAATTCTCTACCAAAAGTGTACATATCAATCCCCTATCCTTTCTTAATGAATTTTAGTCTCTTAAGTCTCAATGACACCTTTGTTCTAATTCATTGGATCACAAGATTTTAGATAGTGTGAAGGAATTGTTCTTCACATTTTCCTTACTTCATCTTCCTTCAATATTCCCTCTTGGAAATTGTGGAAATTTTTTCTATCAAAAGATTAATTTTAAAACTGGATTAACACACAATATTCATATATCCTTTGTTTTAAGGTAGCTTCTAAAAATAATCCAAGGGTTACAAGACACTGGGGTGTGATTGTTTCCTCAGGAAACAAAGAATTTGACTATGCTTGGGGTCTACACTTGTTGTCTAATAATATAGTAGAAGCATGTGCCCTCCTACAGGGACTTTCCTTAGCAAAGAGAAAACATATAATGTCCTTATTTGTGTTGGGAGACTCCCATTTCCTCATTCAATATATTTTTTCTAAGTAACTTCCATGGGATAACAAACAATGCCATGTAATGAAGATTAGGCTTATTTATCCTATTCAAAATTATTTCATATCCTTTGGTCTAATAATCAAGAAACATATTCCATCGCTAAGAAAATAACCTTTTTAAAACATGAAATAGTTATTAATTGACAAGACACTTTTTCCCCATACTTATCCTTCACTTATGATATTTTTTGTTTCAAACATATTAGATAATAATTGGTTTGCGGCACATGCCAATGTCCCTTGAAAAAAACAACTTGCTTTTTGAAAGGAAATATGGAGTAATGCCTAATGCCTAGGATTATTTGATCCTCTATTTCAAACTTTGAATTCTATGGAACATAAAGGTTTTTGATTTTTTTTACGTACCTGAAAATGTTCACTTTCCAAAATTTTAGTTTAATGGTCAATTATAGTTGAGAGAAAAAAAAATATCTTATTCAGTAGAAGTTATTATCTTTGTCTTACAATAGTTATCCAACAATTTAAATAATTATATCCAATAAACTTATTATAACTATTTAATTTTTCTAAATATATTTTATAATATAATTAACAAAATAAAATATCATTGAAATCAATACATTAAAATAACATTTTTCTTTATCTTGATTTATAAAAAAGAGAGATTGTGATTAGGTGGGTTGTTAACGTACTCCTAGGTGTTAAGTCCCCTATTCAATTCCCTACCTTGTTTGTAACGTCTCATCCCACATTTACCCACTTTGAAAATATCTCCAGGGTAAGCATGAGATGAGTATCACTATGATATGACCCGAACTCCAAGTTCTGATTATGGAAGTGGGGCTGGCAAATTGACAGCAAACTAACATCCCACAATGTTTACAGACCACGTAGGAGCCTGCAAAGGACCCCAAGTGATCAATCCCTGAGCTAAAACTCCTTTTCACTAGGCTTATCCTCGAACTCCACTCATAAGGCTACATGCATGTGGTTACTAGGTTCCAACCACACCCTTAAACCTATCTACATATGATTATGACTCAAATTTATCAGTTAAGTGCAAGAAATCACAAGATATATGCTACATTTTTATGAAAGCCGCCATACCACTGCCTACAACTTCCTAGAATCATGTTTACAATGATAATAATGTCAGAAATTCAAACTTGAACAAGATCTTGACCATGACATGCCTAGTACACAAAAGACATTTTGGAAAACATACAGTAAACATGAAAGCTACAGGTCATGAAGGTGTATCTGATAATAAACTTCTTAATTTCATTTGAGAATTACCAAAAAGGATTTGATCCATCTCTAAATAGCTACAACAACACATTAAGCAATGCATTCATCAACCATATAGTAACTTAACAAATCATGAACAAGAGACATAGTTAGAGCACATCATATATCTAGGTATATAACAACCATATAACCATAATAGAGACCATAACAAATCAACCATAATGTCAATATGATAATCAATACAAGTGCTCGTAGACCACAATAGGAAAATAACTCTTATTAATATATGAAAATGCCAACCATGTCAGGGAATTCCATGCACCAGCCAACCAATCATAGATTTTGTTGAACCAAATATCTCTTTCACCCAATCATGCCTATGCCATATTCCAAGCATGAATGTGGAATCATAAGGGTTAAACCGAAATGAAACCAACTAGGGATTCGAAAGGCCGAACCACCTCAACATTCAAGCACATTGATCTCACCTATATGGTCCATAAATCACTAACTTCAACTAGATTAGTCTCTACCCAAGTTGTCCAGGGTTCCAGGAACAAGTAACACAACCCACAACCTCTTGGGAATCTAAGTTGTTCCAGGGCTCCAAAGCATTTGTTCCAACCTGAAGACTCTAGGGACTAGTAACACAACCCATAGACTCTAGGGAAATCTAAGCTATTTCAAGGCTCCATAACATTTTTTCCAACCCACAACCATAGGGAGCTTGAGAACCAATCAGAAAATCCAAGAATGGGGAACCTACTACACCATGGATATCTAGGAAATTACAAGGCAAGGTTGAAACCACTGTCAATTAAGGAAAATATCCATGCCAATGAAAACACATAACCAAGGAACCACATGCATATACCATTCATAGAAAAACTAGCATGCTAAATATAACATGAATACTATTACCTACAATCCACAACTATTTTTTGTCCTTAATTGCCACTATCCAAGCTTCCTCTTGCACACCCTTTCTTTCCTTTCCTGCTTTTCCAATTGCTTGTTCTTTGTCCTTTGTTGGTCCTGATCAAAACATGAGCCAAAATTGTCAACTGTTTCTTAAGTGATTTTTTATCTTTGATGTCTCCTTTTATTTCATTTCCTTCATTTTTCCTCTAATTTCCCTTGCATGCAAATTTGTGTCTCTTCACTTTCCTTTTGTCAATTCCTTTTCCAATTTTCATAGCCATTATTAATATACAAGTGATGCCAATTGTAATTTTTTTCTCGCCATTCAACTTGGAATACATGTCCCATTACCTTGGTATTATTTTATTTACATGGAAAATTAACCAAAGGCTATTACAAACCCCTCCCCCTTTGGGGAAAACCATCCTTGGCATTCATTGATTCTTATAACCAAAAAGACATACTACTCATGGAGCTTTATATACACATCTCGATGCAATGTTTACAATGACAAAATACTAAAAACATGATCACCATACTTCTTATGGAGCTTTATAAACCAGACTCTATGTATTATCTACAATGAAAAACACATACTGATGCACATTTTCTTCAACCAACAAATAACCATATTGTCTATGGATCTTTATAAAACAAATTGATACAATATTTAAAATAATATACACATATCTACATATTCACATTTTCTCTAACCAACAAATAAAAGGATATGATGCTCAAATCAATGACAAGGGAATCTAGAGGCTCACACCTCCAGCCTCAAAGTAATACCATGATTCTCCTCCTTCCTATGAAGTACAAAATCAAATGTAAGTATCAAGTCTGCACGCAATGTCCAGTGCTACAATCATTGCATTACTTATCCTCTCGATGAATAGTTCTTGTTCATTGTCGCAGGGTTCACTCCCAATGTGGTTTTAATTCCATCTAGCAATGTTAATGACCAAACAAAAATTATTCCTTGAATTTCCCTTCTATTCTTCCTAGTTCCTTGAGAAATTTATTCACCCCTTTCATGCAGTCACACACCTCCCAATTTATTGGGTGATCTGTCCCTTGGAAAGGTTTCCTCACATCGAAAGGTCCAAAAATGTAGGCATATCCCTACCTCAAAACCATCATTTTGGTCATAGCATGCCCATGGAAATTAATGGACACTATTGGGTACCAGTGTCCTACAATTGCCTTGCTCTTGAATTCATTACCAACACATTATTGCATGTTCAAATTCCTTTTTTTTTGTTTCTACTAACACTCTTGCATCCAATCCAAACAACCCAAACCAGCCATTTTTCATGCTTTCCTGTATTAAGCACCTAATTTCCATTAGACTCAAAAGGAATTGAAATAAATTCAAATCATACCTCACTGATAACCTGTTAATAAGGTACGCTTCCAATTTTGTTTACTTCCTATAATAGCAAGTCAAATTAGCTCCTTAATCAAATCATCATGTATAAAAATATTTCATCAAATTAGCTCAAAACTCAACCATCAAAAATCAGAATCATAGTCTATGTGCATAATTAAAAACTGAAATAAAATACCAATACTTCTCTTCAAATGGTTCTTTGCTTATATCTTAGTTATTTGTCCTTTGCATACACACACTGAATCGATTTTGAAACCCAACAAGGACATAATGCCTTCTCTTCTCTTCAACCATGTACACACATTGGATCGATTTCCAAACCTGATAAGAACCAAGTGCTTTATCTTCTCTTTAGTATCAACAACAAGGGAATCTAGAGACTATATCGCCTCAACCCTTAATATCAGTAATTCAATATTGGTCTCATCCCAAGCCGTCTAGGGCTCCTAGAAAAAGGAAAGATAAATAAAACAATGAAACCCAAACAAGAATAAAACACCACAGAAAAAGTGGCATGGCCATGTACTAGTCACAAACAAAATAGTGAATCAAGCACAAACAAGTCACAAAACACTGAAAGTACAAAACTGGAAATAGACACCATGACTCAACCCCCAAGGTTCTCAGTTCTTCCAAAGGATAACTCAACCTGATCATTCTTCATTATCTATGGTAGTTTACTTTTCCATGCAATTCCATGCATCATACTACCATAAACACACAACTGTCAATGCATAAAAAATATAACAATATATCAACTACCTTACCTTGTTGTACCCAACACGTTGTCCTACCATTGAACACTTGCACTTATCATCTCTCAAGGGACTCCAATTTCCTTGACAATTCTAGCCATAGTTGGAAACCAACTGTTATACATGTATCTGATCAATCATCATCCATGTAGCTTCCTTGACCCCAAAGTGCTTCCACACACTTTAACTTGCTCTATTACTTGGTCCTAGAGTATAATCTCCTTTTGTTGTGAGATGCGTTGAGGTTCTATCTAGAACTCTCCCCATGGTTCCATTTCTGCCTCAATGATGGATACCTAGTGACCTACCTACCTATTATCAATTGTTGCATAGATCTGGGGAGTGCTCTGGTGTACGTTCCCAATTATCTGCGCCTCCTGTGAGCTATAGATATGATGTGTGTGGCCATCCCATTGCACTGCACTGACACAATGGGAAATCCTTCCTACATTGATCTCCATCATAAGTTCAACAACACAATGCTTCTCTTCCATTCCCTTTACTATCTTGCTCCACATGTTGAGACATGTGTCCTCTCTCAGTTGCATTGAACTTCATATATTGAGCCACATCTTCCTTTAGTCTTCTAGTTACCCTTCAAACTACACTTAAACTCAGGCTTGCGCCTTGACTGCTCATAACAATGCTTCATCTTTCTGATGAATTCCTCCAATAAACAAGGCTCATCAAACTCAATATGACCTTTGAATGCTACTAGGAACCCACTAATGAACCTTGAGTAATTTTTTTTATCATCCTTAAGATAAGGCACATACCATAACAACTCTAGAATTATGCTTTTCCCTTGAGACTGAAGATCACTAACTTGGCTTTCGTGTTCTTTGAATAATCATTCAATCTGAAGACCTTCTTCATCCCAAGTAGTCATGCTACTTCATTTTCTAACTTCTTCATATCCCCATCAAAATTAGGAGGCTTGGATTTGTTAAACTCCTCTGGCAAATACTTCTTCTCACTTCTATTATAAGGATCCTAGTGGTAATAATGATGATGTATCTCACAACTAGAATTAGAATAAAATGCATGAGTGTTAGCCGACCTGTCAGGTGTATCCAAAAATCTACCACCTTTGGTAGTGTCATCCTTGTCCAACTTATAACTTGATCGAGGCCTGCTACCATATGCCCCATTAGTCGTTTCTTCCTATCTATGATTGATCCTCAGTTGTCCCTACTTATGAAAAAATGTAAGGCTCTGGAGGATGACTACATTAACCTATTCTTGGTTTTATTGATCTTCGACAAGCCTTTTGTATGCCTCAATCAACCTTCTATTATCTTCCTTACAACTTCTAATTTCATCCTTCAAACTTCTCAGTGTATATGCTATGTTAGGGGAGTACTCTTCTCCTTGCTACTCAACTAACCTGTACCATTGCATTTAAATAATGTTAGTCCTATAAGGCGAGTAATGTGAGCTATAGTCCACATTATTTTCTCCATCTCTGATGTTCTATCTCCTACAAACATGTCATGTTAGATAAATAAAAATATAGATATAATCAAAATCATGCCTTAATGAAGTTCATGGGAGGCTATCACATCTTCAATAATCCAATCAGATTACTACTACTATTATATATATATATATATATATTATATATATATATATATATATATATAATATATATATATATATATATATATATATATATATATATATATAATGATGTCACCGTATCAACATCTCAACATCATGCATGTTGATAGAAAACTACAATACAAACTTCACAATGCATGTTTGACCTACTATGCATGCATAATCATAACCATCATAATGCATGAACAACAAACACATTCACAACAAACATGTGTGCATAACAATATACATTTTCCCATCGAGTCCAAGTGTTTGAATCAGGAAGCCCTAATACCACCCTGTAACGCCTCCTCTCACATTTACCCACTTTGATAAGTTATCCAGGGTAGCAATGAGCTAAATGTCACTATGATATGACCCAAACTCCAAGTTCCAATTTTGGAAGTGAAGTCTATAAGCCAACAACAAATTGACATCCTAAAGGGACTATAGACCACTCAGGAGCCCACGAACCACGCCAGGTGATCAATCCTTGAGCTATAACTCTTTTTCAATATGATTATCCTCTTATCACACGCATAAGACTACATGCATATGTTTATGAGGATTTAATCGCACCCATAATCCTTTTATACATGTGGTTACGACCCAAATTTCTTAGTTAAGTGCATGTGGTTGCAAGATCTATGTCACTCTTTTAGGCAAGCTTCCAGATCACTACCCAAAACTACTTGCAACTTCCCATAATCACGATTAAGATAAATAAAATGCTGAACATTCAAACTTAAACAAGATCTTGACCAAGACATGCCTAGTAGACAAGCATTTCATTAAACATATGGCAAACATGAAAGTTGCAGGTCATGAATGCATATCTAATCATAAAATTGTAAATTTAATCTAAAAATCATAAAAAGGCCCCAAACTCTCCATAACTAGTTGCAACACACTTGTTAGTCCATGCATTCATCAACCATTCAGTAACTTAACAAATCATGAACAAGAGCCATACCTAGCACACATCATATAATCGGGTATATAGTCAACATATAACAAAATAGATACCATAAAAAAAAACCCATAATGTCAGCATGATAATCAATACAAATGCTCATAAATCACAATAGGAAAACAATTCTTATCATCATACGAAAATGCCAACCAAGTCAAGGACTTCCATGTACCACCTGACCATAGATTTGGCTAAACCAATTTTTTCTTTTAGCTAATGACTCCCACACCATATTCTAAGAATGAATGTGGGATAATGTGATTTAAACCAAAATAAAATGAATCAAAGCTTCCAAAGGCCACACCACCTCAACCCTCAAGCATAGTGATCTCACCTATATGGTCCAAAAACCATGAACAACAACCAGGTTGGTCTCTACACAAGTTGTCTAGGGCTCCAGAAACTAGTAACTCAACCCACAATCTCTAGAGAACTTGTGTTGTTCCAGGGCTCTAGAGTGTTTGTCCCAACCCCAAGGCTCCAAGGACTACTAACTTGACCCACATACTCCATGGAAACTTGAATTGTTTGAGGACTCTAGAGTGTTTGTTCCAACCCACTACCCTAGGAAACCTAAAAACTAATCAGAAAATTCAAGAATGAGGAACCCACTACACCATGGCTATCTAGGAAATGGAAAAGCAAGGTTGAAACGACTGTCAATCCAAGAATTTATTCATTCCAATGACAACACATAACCAAGGAACCACATGGTTATACCATTAATCTAGAAACCGACATGCTATATCTCACATGCATAATATTACCTGCAATTCATAGCTAATTTTTGTCTTTAATTCTCATTGGCCAAGCTTCCTCTTATACACCCTTGCTTTCCTTACTTATTTTTATAAGTTCTTTTCTTTGTTCGTCCTAATCAAAACATAAGCCAAAATTTTCAATTCTTTCTCGGCTACCTTTTTATCATTGATTTCTCATTTTCTTTAATTTTCCTCCATTTTTCCTCTAGTTTCTCTTGCATACAAATTTGTGTCTCTTTACCTTTCTTTTCTCATATTTTCATTTATTTCCATTATTAAATGCCAATTATTTCCTCTTTCCCTTTTCCAATGCCTGTGATAATTTCTGTCAATTTCCATAACCATTATTAATACACAAGTGATGCCCACTCTAATGTTTTTCCCACCATTCAGCTTGGAATATGTGCCTGATGACCTTGGTCATATTTTATCTACATGGAAAATCAACGAGGAGTTGTTACACTATTGGAGTGGTATTCTTGGACATGACCATTAAGTACCCTCACCATTGCAGATTTTACAAAAGAAATATATGTTAATTATATTGCTAATTTGCCTTATCTTGGGTCCTTTGGTAGAATGGTTGTTGTTAACTTCATCATATTTTAACTATATCATTAACTTCATCTACACAATATAATTATCAACTTAATACAAATGAAAATTTTATTAAATAAAAATATATATTTTAGATAGAAGTGTTTCGGATTAATCACATAGTTAGGATTTGGTCGACATTACGAACCAACTAACGTGGTCCATCCTCAAGGACAAGGTGAGAAATCAATCGATGAGAAGGTATAAATAGCATGGATCAATCATTGCTGAAGGTATAAATAGCATGGATCAATCATTACTAAGAGAAAAACTAGGCGTTGGTAAGTTAGTGAAAATTTATTAAAAAAAAATGGGAAAGGGAGATATGTGTTAGAATATTAATTAATTAGTTAAATAATATATGTTATGCAGTAAATAGATATAAAATATACATTACCTTAACAAAAAGACTTCTATCTAGGTTATGGATCAAGAAAGTTATTAGCTTAAAAAAAAATTAATTTATCTTTTCTTTTAAAATAGAATATTTACAAATATTTATAATAATAACAATTTTACAAGTGTTTCAAATTTGTAAACTTAAATTTTTTAATATTAATTTAAATAATTACATTATAATTTTAATAAGTTAAATTAACAATTTATGGGGAATTCAATCTTGGATCTCTTGATTTGCATGATTTCAATTCACTTTAGCATCCCCTGCCACAAGTTTATTGCAAACTATTATTGTTAATTATAAAAAAAGTTAATATATGAGTTAAACATATATACATTTAAACCTAAATATCTACCCCATTTATCATTGTGATTCTTAACATATAAATAAGCTCTCTTACAATATCATGATTTACCAATACCATAATACCATATGTTTAAATAACCATAACTCATTTCATAATAATATAACTAAACCATTTCCTCTAAATACTATATGCTTAATAATTATTAAAAATTAATTTAAATTCCAAAATAAACATACATATTAGGATAAAATTTTATAAATAGTTTTAAAAAATATTCTCTATTATAAATTAAATACTTTAAAATTCTCACATATCAATAATATATATTAAAATTATTTTAATTTTACAAATATATTTATTTTTCAATATTCATTCTTATTAACAGAAATTGGATTCACAATGAAATTTTGATTAAACAATGTGAATGCCATGACTCTCTTTTGATATACACAATGAAGTTCCAAATGTATATGCTAAATATTCGTTAACTAATTATTGCTTTTTAAGAAATTCCCCATAGGTAATTGTCACTGTAAAATGTATTTATATATGTTTTAATTTTTAATTTTTAATGTTTCTAAATTTTTTATTTTAAATTAAAATTATAAGATTTTAATTTCTAATTAATTTATATATTTAAATAATTTAAATTAAATAAATTCAATATAAATAATGAAAAATAAGTCACAAGACATTGAATTTGTGTTTTATAATTTTATTTTTATTTTTATAAGTTTATTCAAAATATCAAGTATGGCAAATCTGTTTTTACATGAATTTAATTTCCATCTAACATATTTTTAAGTAAATCTAAATCAAAAAATTAAAAAAAACACAGGAAAAATCTTAATATAAATAAATTACAATTTTTGTTGATTGTTATCTAAGATTACATTAAAAATCTTAATATAAATAAATTACAATTTTTGTTGATTGTTATCTAAGATTACATTAATTGTTTTGAAATTATTAAAAAATTAAGTATTAAGAAGTCTTTTTCGTACCAATCATATAAGAGCAAATTTTGTCTACTAGTTTCAAACCAGTTAGTATCTTTCATCATTAAAAACAAGATGAAGATGCAAGCTAATATGTTTCATCATTAAAAACAGATGAAAATGCAAATCATAACATAGGGTTAAATAAAAAGCCATGTCAATACCAAAAAATCATATAACAACTGATTTATAAAAATTAATATTTTAATAATTAATATTAAAATTAAGGCCGTCAATATGTTTTGAGTTATGGGTAATACCTATCGTTCTCATACTTCGAATAGAGAATGATAGCAAAAGGTTCACGAAAATGGCTTAACAAGTATTTTAACACAGAATCCATCAAATGATAGCTTCCCATAAAATAAAGCATTGCATTATTACTATGCGCATTCACGTTTTCAATGGGAGATCAGATTTTGTTGTCCTATTGCAAAGCAGAGTTTTATCCTGGGTTCACAGGTGGCCGATTTTCTCCGTTAGTACTTTGCAGAGCTCAATTTAAATGCTGATCCCAAACATCCTTGATAGAGATACCGGTCCAAAACCTCCTCGTCAAGCTTATTTTCCTCCGTGAAAGTGAATGTAACATTTCTAAGCATATGTTATAAATAAACATGGAAGGCCAGGTGAAGCTAGTTTCATCTTTCCCACCTGCTAAAACAATTACTGACACATGTTTAGGTTAAAGAAATAGGTGGACCGCCAAAAAGACAAGCTAAATAGATGCACGATGAGTGAATTATCAAAGTCAGGACTTCCGGTTCCAGAAAAGTTGCATTTTCAAAAGGCCATGGCTCCAACTTCACCATCCATAGCGGTTACCGCCATAACAGTTATCCAGGCGACTTCGATCTTTTTTTCCTCAAATCTGCACCAAATTCTCAGTTTGTTAGCTTTTTTTTTTTTTTTGTGGGTTAATTTCAAAACCTTATAAAAAGCAATTAAAAACCTGAACAAAAGTCGACAATCTCACCATAAGAAATCAGTCGACGATCAGAATAAAAGGTACGAGAAATTGACAAACGCAAAAGGCTTTTACCCTGCAACCCACGTGACAAGATTAGAAGCCAGTGTCTGAAAAGGTTTCTTATAGAAAGACTAAGAAGGGCATCTTAAACGTTAGGGGCAGCTTCTGTACGCGATGTTCCACAATCGGTGGGATTTTTTTCCACCATTCCCGTGAATACAGGCAGGTCAAATATTTCAGTCCCTTCGGGACTTAAAATTGAAACCAAACACACTTGAATACCGTTAATGGAGAGACATGAAAAGAGAAAAGGAATCGTGCCACCATTACCTGCATGAATGGGAATCTAGGCAACATGCCTGGCCAAGCGATAAGCGTTTCAACCGTCAAACTATATAACTTATTCTCCCTCGACAGATGGAGATTTGGATTATACATTAAGGTCCAACCTGACCACCTAATGCAGAATTGGTGCACTGGGTGCCTGACAACTGGAAATACAGGTATTAACATTTTCTCTTTCAAAAATTTTGTTTTTAACATTAACAGGGAGATATCCATATGCACACGAACTAAGCTAGCATGTTGTTGTCTAAACAAATTTGATTACATATTTGAGGAATATTTCAGAATCCCATTGAAATAGGAGAAGTGAGTTCACTTGAATATTCTTAAATGCTCATTTGGGATGAGGATGGATGCCCGTTACTGCTATGACATTTAGCTATAACTCCGAGTTCGAAATTTTCCAGTGCGTGCTTGCAGCATTATATTGTTCTTTGATGTACGCCTTGGCTATAAGAATGTGTCCTTGTAATAGTGCGCACATCTAGCGTTATATTGTCCTTGCTGTTAGCTTTTCCCATAAAGTTTCTCCCCGAAGTCGAAACGGTGCAGTATAAAAATTTCATGGTTGCTCTGCTAATTAATATGCTCGGTAGGCAACTGAATCTATATGGAATGGAGGCATTTATTAATCAAATTGTTTTTGCACACTCTTAATTTGCAGGGAGGTTTGTTTGGATGGTCGTATGCCTGACCTTGTTGACTGCTATAGCCTCGGCCAAGCTACACACTCAGATATTTCGATTCTCAGTGTATAGCTTGGTCGAGGCTATATCAATCAAAAAAATCGGGCATACTACCATCCAAACAAACCTCGCTGCATACACATGTTCATTAAGCGCCTCCATTCCACACAGATTCTGTTACAGACCGGGTTATTCAATGCAAAAGCAGCCATTAATCTTGTTAGTTTTATACTGCACTGCTTCGACTTCATATTCAAACACCACAAAGCATGTGCCAGTGCCAACTGATTAGGTGAAAAGAAAGGAAACAAAAAAGACATGGATTACAGGATTGCACAGATCAAATATTTATTTAGCTAAATTACCAGTTCACAGAATCTTAATGATTAGTCTACATTGAAGTTGTTGAAGTGGTTATAAAATGCTGAAGTTGTTGAAATTGGTGCAGAGTTAGATAAAGATCAAAATACAGGTGCAGTGGAAGTGAAGCTTTGTGAAAAAGGCGAGAGCGGAGCAGTTGAACGTTAACCAAATAGATTAAAGTAGCGTAACACGTTTTTGAAAAGTCTTTTGATGTCCCTACCATCAATAAAATTATTCGGCCCTTTTTGCTTGTTTTGGGTCAACACTACATGGATTCTTCCTTTTTCATGAGAATCATTCAGTGGCGAGTCATTTCTACCGATCAATTTTATGTTTGGCAAAACAGGACATATAGAAGACAAGCAACAGTGAAACCACGTAGAAATGTTTGCACGCGTTGAAATGAATGCTAAATTTTTGACGAATATGAAAAAAACGCCGGCAATTCATCGCAACCATTTGCCTTTACGTTAAAATGTAGACGTTGGTGAGGTGACTGATGTTTCCCTCTATACCAAAATGTTGACGTCGGTGAGTCGACTGTTGTTTCTCTCTATACCAATTTCCGTCATGTTTCTAATTTTTCATTTTTTTGAGTAGAGAATATCTTGCTTGCATTAACGCTTTTGACTTCCATATCGGTGGGAATGGGAGATAGATACGTTTTGCGATCTGTTTAAACCATAGTTACCAAGTTACCAAGTTCGGCCGTGCTGGAAAAAAATTTCGCAAAATCGCCGATTCGGTTCGGTACGGTGAATAATTAGCCCAATTCGGTACGCTCTCCACCGCCGAGCTTTGTCCTTTTGTTCACTTTCTCGCAGCCCCGTGTACATTTCATAGGGAAAAAATACATTTTTCTTTCCCAATTATTTGCATCGTTAGGGATTACAGCACATTGAGAATGCATTAGGAATGAGATGTCAGTCAGTGGAAGATGCGCCATGGTAACGTGTTGTAAGGGGCTGCAATGGCATTATCAAAAGCTATGATAGTGCATTGGAAAATCAACCACGCGCAGGCCCGTAGGGTTTGGTGACACAGCACGACAGAGTATTCCAGTACTCGATATCTTATCATTATTGTTGTATTGTAATGAATACAAAACGTTGGAAATATCTTCTCCCCCACAAAGAGGGAATGTGTACGCATACATGGTGCACCAAATGCCACGCTGTATAGATTCTGTGCACATATGATATAAGCTATACCCGAGTATATAAGGCAGTGAAAGGTGGTTTCAATGGCATGTCATTTGCATCATTACTAACAATATGATAAAAAAATCCACTAAAGAATGTGATAAAACCGGTATTGATCACACTGATATATTATATATCAAGCACACACAAGCGACCTTGCATGTGAGTCATTAGGCAAGTGGTGGGAATGGGTTGAAGAACATTATATTACATAACGCAATACGTATTTTTAAGGCCTAGGGTTATAAAGTCTTGTTCTTAATTATGGTTCTTGAACCTTCAAATACATTTTAATTTATTCTCGAAACTACAACAGACATTGTGTTACTAGTATGTTAATTTCTTATAAGTGTGATGTCGCCTTCCATATTCATTGTCCACTGTGTTTCTTATAAGTGTGTTGTCGCCTTCCATCTTCATTGTCCACTGTGTTTAGGGCCTCAACACATGACATACATTACAGGAAGAATCAACTTACTTGTGGAAGCAATGAATTATGCCACAAAAGTGGTTTTTGGTATTTTTTATTTCAAAGGATACAAGTTTGGACTTAAGGAAATTGGGTGGAAATAATGAAAGGTGTTTGGAAGGATACTTTGGATTTAGGCAATACAAAAAAATAATTATAAAAATTTATATTGAAAAATTAGTATTTGCAACATTACAAATTTTAAAAGAAAAAATATAAAGACTAATAATTTTAAAAATGAAAACATTAAAGAGTAATTTATATTAGAAAATTTTAAATAAAAGGTAATTGCATGTAAAAAATATAAAAAGATTAAGTCCTACTTAATAAAAATTAGACAACCCACATTTACCAATTGAATGTTTAACCCGATATAACATATATACACTTACATTCCAATGTTAGAATAAGAGATAAACTATTCAAACCACATCAATAATATATGTAATTTTTAAACACCAACATATGATTATAAAACCTATAAAAATAACTAACACATTCTATATATTATTATATAATAATAAATTTCTAATTATTATAAAATATAATAATAATAATATAATAATATATTATTATATGATTAGATTAACCACCTACCACCACCACCACTACTAAAAAAAATATATATCTTATTGTATGATAACACACTTTTGTTCTAACACTAAAACAATGATTTTACTGTATATATTCTAAATTTTATATAGATGAAAGCCTATTCAATTAAGAAAATAAAATAAATAAACCATTATATGTATATTATAAAAATAATATTAGTTATATTACCCAAGGATTAATACAAAACACCAAAAATTATGAATCGATGTAAAATATAAACAAAAGGGACTAATATTATAAACCCAAGGTATACAAACCCTAAGATAAATATTAAAAATACTAAAATAAACATGGATGAATTAATAAAGCCTAAGAATTAATATTTTAAAATCAAGGCAATAATAAACCAGAGGGATTGTTAATATTATAAACACAAGGAACTAATAAACCCAACTATTTAATATTATAAACCCAATGAATTAGTGAACCCATGGGATAAATATTAAAAACCCAAGGATTAAGGAGTGCAAGGGATCAATATTATAGACATAAGAGGTTAATAAAGCTGACCATGATTGATATTATAAACCCAAGGGATTAATACTTAAACCCCAAGGGATTATGAACCCAAGGCAATAGTATTAAACCCAAGAGAGTAATATTATAAACCTAACATTGGTAAACCCTAATATAAATATTAGAAACACTAAAATAAACATGGTTTACTTTCATGGTGAGACAATCCTTGTACAAATGCGACATTCAACTATGGATGACCATGGTTAGCTATGACTGACAATGGTTTACCATGATTGATATTATAAACTAAGAGAATAATAAACCCAAAGGATTGATATTATAAACTCAAGGGAATAATAAACACAATGGATTACTACTGAAACCCCCAGGGGATTATCAACCCAAGGGAATAATATTAAACCCAAGGGACTAATATTATAAACACAACGTATATATAACCTAAGCTAAATATTATAAACAGTAAAATAAACATGATTTCGTATTGAGACAATCCTTATCACAATTCCATTGCACCACGGTTGACCATGGTTGACTTAAGAATAAACCATGGTTGACTGCAGAATAACAAACCCAAGAGATTGAAATTATAAACCCAATGGAACAATAAACCCAAGGGATTAATACTAAATCCCCAAGGGGTTATGAACCTAAGGGAATAATATTAAACCCAATGGGCTAATATTATAAACCCAAGGTATATAAAACCTAAGTGGAGACAATTGGTTTCATAATGTGAGATCACACCAGGATTGACCACAATTGACCATGGTTGGTTATAATTAACCATGATTGATATTATATACCTAAGTTAATAATAAACCCAAGAGATTATGAACCCAAGGGAATAATATTAAACCCAATGGACTAATATCAAAAACTCATCATTGGTAAACCCAAATATAAATATTACAAACACTAAAATAAAGTGAGATAATATTTATCACAATGTGACACTGAACGATGGTGAACATGGTTGGTTGTGATTGACAATGGTTGACTACTATTTATATTATAAACCTAAGGGAATACTAAATCCAACGGATTGATATTATAAACCCAAAGGAATAATAAAACCAAGAGATTAATACTAAAACCCCAAGGGATTATGAACCCAAGGGAATAATATTAAACCCAAGGGACTAATATTATAAACACAACATTGGTAAACCCAAATATAAATATTACAAATACTAAGCTAAACATGGTTTATTTTCATGGTGAAACAATCCATGTCACAATGCAACATTCAAATATGGTTGACCGTGGTTGGCTATGATTGACAATGGTTGACCACAATTGATATTATAAACCTAAGGGAATCAATGGGTTATGAATCTAAGGGAATAATATTAAACCCAAGGGGATGATATTATAAACTCAAGTTAATAATAAACCCAAGATATTCTGAAACTAAGGGAATCATATTAAACCCAAGGGACTAATATTAAAAACCCAACATTGGTAAGCCCAAATATAAATATTACAAACACTAAAATAAACATGGTTTATTTTCATGGTGAGACAATCTTTGTCACAATGTGACATTGAACCATGCTTGACCAAGGTTAGCTATGATGACAATGGTTGACCATCATTGATATTATAAACCTAAGGGAATAATAAACCTAAGGTATTGCTATTATTAAACCAAAAGAACAATAAAAGAAACAGATTAATACTAAAACGCTAAGGGATTATGAACCCAAGGAAATAATATTAACCCAAGGGACTAATATTATAAACGCAACATTGGTAAGGAAAACTATTTCTGAGTGTAAGGAAAACTTTCTACCTACTCGTAAATATGCTCCAAAGGAAAAATAATCTGCCCTCAAAATAATATTTTTTAACTCCTAGTAAAAACACTTGTTTTTATGCTAAAAAAGTTTCACCTGCTCTGATACCATGTTAGGAAATATTACAAGGGGCAGAGGAGAGGAGTTTGACTCAAATAATTAGTTGCAGAAAGAAAATTTTCAGTTGCGGCAATGAAATCACAATTTCAGTGTAAGGAAAACTATTTCTGAGTGTAAGGAAAACTTTCTTTATCTCTCTCCAAATATGAAATATTTTCTTTTCATTATATCTCCATGGCTCTTGGTTGCTTTCTTTTCATAAAATTAATTAATATAAATTCTTATGACTTTCCATTAATTACATCAAATATTTATATTGGTTTAAATGAAGTAAAGTAAGATAAAGTAATTCTGGAAAATTATCCTAACCTAGAGGGGTGTTACATCTTCCCCCCTTGAGGGAAACACCATCCCCAGTGTTTTATTTCCTTCAGAACAAACCAGGGTACGCTTCTTGTATAATTTTTTCATCCTCCCAGGTAGACCCTTATGGGCTAAAGTGCCACCATTGCACCTTAACCTGGGAGATAACTCTTTTCTATGACATTGCTTCTCTCTAATCGAGAATACACAAGGGCTCTAGAAACTCCCTCTCTGGTTCGACCTACACATTCTACCAACGAATAATGTGTTTAGGGTCATGTATGTATTTTTTCAGTAAAGAGACATGAAACACGTTGTGCACGCATATAGGGCTACGTAAGGCTAGCTGATAAGCCACCAAGGCAATTCTAGAAATGGTCTCGAATGGGCCATAAAGTCGAGGGGAAAATTTGGAGCATCTACCCCACCTTAAAGTAATTTGCTTGGGCTTTACCCTCACATATACATGTTCTCCAAATTGATATTCTTGATAGGTCCTTTGTTGGTCAACATAATTTTTTTGTCAATCCTAGGATGCCTTTAAGTTGTACCGAACCTTTTTCACTATTGCTTCCATCTCTTCAAGCATCTCTCCTCCTAACATCAACTTATCCTCTGGGTTGTTCCAATTACCAAGTATTCCACATATCCTTCCATATAAGACCTCGAATGGGCTCATTTTTAACCATGCATGATAAATATTGCTATATGAAAATTCCACTACGTGTAAATATTCCTCCCATTTTACGGGTTGTGCATCACATACATCCTAAGCATATCTTATAACACCTACTTTACTCTCTCTGTTTTCCCATCCATTTGTGGGTAATTAGAGCTACTAAGTTGTGTTTGGGTGGTGAAAGCAGTAAACAAGGGTTTCCAAAATGCGGAAGTAAACTTTACATCTATGTCTAAGATTACCATTTTAGGTATCCCATGTAGCTTAAAAATTTCGCTCATAAAGATGTCAATAATTTGTACAACCTTATAGGTTGATGGTATAGGTATAAAGTGTCCAACCTTGCTTAGTTTATCTACTACCACCACTATGGAGTCATTATGTCTTCTTGACATTGGTAGTCCAGTGATAAAATCTAATGTCACCACCTCCCACTTCCACTCGGGAATAGGAAGAGGCTGAAGTAAGCCTGTAGGGTGTTGATGACTTGTCTTCACTTGTTGGCATTATAAGTAGTGTTAAGTATTGGGTTGTTTATCACTTCATTCCTAGCCAAAAATAGTTTTTCCTTATAGTTGTAATTAACTTTTGGTACCCCAAGTGTGTTGTATACAGATTCTTGTGGTATTCGTCTAAAATAAATATTTTAACAACTTGCTAGTTTGGCACATATATACGATTCCTATAGATCAAAATTCATTCATTTTTAACTTCACAACCCAATTTCGTTTCAGATTTGTCCTCATGCCTTGCCTGTTTCCATAAGAAATGATACTCTAGATATTTTTGAGCAGCTTCCTTAATTTACTCATGGAAATTTCATAAATAAAATTTAGCTTCCGAATTAAGGCATCAGCCACTTGGTTCTCCTTTCCCTTCACATGCTTAATATAGAAATTAAATTCACTTAAAAAAAAGGTCTATCATGCCTGACGGGCGTTCAAGTTTGGTTGATGAAATAAATTGGTTAGACTGTTCTGGCCTGTCATAAGGATGAATTTCTTCCCTAGAAGATAATGCCGCTAAATTTTTAAATCACAAATTATTGTTGTAAGCTCTAAGTCATATGCCAAGTAGCATTGTTCCTGAACCTTTAACTTTTGTGATTCATATGCCACCACCTAACCTTCCTGCATCAATACGTCCCCAATTCCAGTTTGGCATGCATCCATATAGACTAAGAACTCTTTATTTGGATTTACTATTCTTAAAAAGGGTGTAGTAGTTATCAGATGCCTCAACCGATCAAAAATTTGTTGACATTTTGTAGACCACTTGAACACTTCCCCTTTTCTTCAAGGAAGTCAAAGGATGGACCACTATGGAAAATCCTTCAATAAAGCAGTGGCAGTACTGAGACAACCCCAGAAAGGAATGAATATCTACCTCATTCTTATGGACATGTCATTCCATGATCGATTTGAATTTTTTACAATCTACCGCTACACCTTCCTGCGTGATAATATGCCCCAGATACTATATTTTCTCCTTTGTAGAATTCACACTTGATATATATTACATACAACTAGTGTTCCCTTAAGATTTGCAAATTCTTATGATGTTCCTAAAAAATTTTAGAATAAATCAAAATATCATCGATAAATATTAGTACAAATTTGTCAAGGTATGGGTGGAAAATCCAGTTGATAAGACTCATAAATGTAGTTGGGTCATTCATTAATCCAAAGGGTAGAGATACAAACTCGTAATGTCCATAGCGAATGTTGAAGCAGTCTTACATATATCTCCCTCTTTTATTCTAATCTGATGGTACCCTTATTATAAGTCAATTTTCAAGAATACCTTGTTACCATTCACTTGATCAAATAGATCGCCAATTCTGGACAGTGCATATTTATTTCTGACAGCCAATTTTTAAGTGTCCATAGTAAATGCATAGTATTAGGGTGTCATCCTTATTTTTAACAAATAATACTGGAGTTCCCTAGGGAGATACACTGGGGCGTATATAGTTATTATCGAGCAACTCCTCTAACTGAATTTTAGCTATAGTATGCTCATCCGATATGATTCTCTTGATACTAGGGTGGCCCCCAAAATTAGGTCAATGATGAAATCAATATCCCTTTTTGGTGGTAACCCTAGTATTTCTTTCGAAAATACCTCTACGAGCTCTTGAATTATTGGCAGATCTGTCTATTCCGTTGTTGTTGCATTAATTTGAGCATAACCCACTTGTACCACATAAATACGAATCCCTTTTATTAAACATTTCCCCAGCTGAAAAGTAGTTGTTGGCCTTAATGGCATGTCTTTTAATCCCTTTCACGTCGCACGTAACACCTTATTCATTCATATAACTCACAGTTTTATCCTTACAGTTTACCAAAGACTAGTGAGTCTCTAACCAATCCATTCCTATTAAAACGTCATAACATCCCAAAGGAAAAACATTCAATTTCACTTTAATGTTTTTTCTATTAAGTCGATGGTGCAATATTCTAATTTAGACACCACTTGTCTCTTTTCTCCTCTAGCTTGTTGAACAGGCCAAGAAGTTTTATATATTTAGGTTTGTAACTATCACAGATATACTATAATAGGGCATATGTAACTTAAACTGGAAGCTGGATCTATCAAAATTGAAACAATATTCTTAAATATCTTACCTTCTATTTAAATCATGTTAGGATGACAATCTTCTTGACAATATTCCAAGGCCGCATTAATTTTCATCATGCTTCTCGCCACCTCACCCACCATTAAAGCCTACTCTATATTAGTTATTGGTTCCAATCTTCCACAGTGAGGGTAGTTCTTAATTAAATGTGGTTCTCCACAGCCCCAACATTGCAAGGGTTTTTTTTGTCCCTGACTACCCTCAGATTTAGTAGATGGATCCACTGATCTAGTTTCATTATAAGATCAAAGTTTTTGTTAAATTTTCTCCATATTTTTGCCTTGTTTTCCTTTAAAACTATTCCTAGAATTGATTTGTTTATGATTCCTACTATTGTGTGTAGTCTTTTGTCCCTTCTTACCAGTCCAGCTTTTACTGTTATCTTTTTTTTGCATCCACTAATAACAGATTCGCACTTTCCTTACAACATCATCCGTAGTTTTAAGGTAGTCAAACTCAAGGTGTTCTTTCATATACATCGACAAACTGTTAACAAACCTTTGCATTTTAGCTTTCTCTTCTCGTAAATATGATACATATCATAGTAAAGAGGTAAATTTGCCCAGATATTCATCCATAATCAGTTGTCCCAACTTTAACTCATGAAACTCTTGAGATTTATCATCATAAAATTGTTCTGTTAAATATTTATCCCTAAAATATTTCTGGAATACTTCCCAAGTAATCAATTTCTCATCAACAAC
The DNA here is from genome assembly GCA_000404065.3 of Pinus taeda. Taxonomy (NCBI): domain Eukaryota; kingdom Viridiplantae; phylum Streptophyta; class Pinopsida; order Pinales; family Pinaceae; genus Pinus; species Pinus taeda. Next base: position 119,501 of record APFE031446332.1, on the reverse strand, counting down.
ATTCACCGCTTTTGCATCCTCCCCCCACACGGTAGCTTTTCCTTGTAGCTGGTAAACAACTAACCGAGCTTTTAAATTTTCATCATAATTATAGATTTGAAAGTACTTGGTTATATTTATTAGCTAAGATTCTACTAAGTGCTCGACTTGTCCATCATATCTTGGAGGCGTAATCTTCTTAAACTCACCTCGCAATTCAACCTTTCATTTTTTTTCCTTTTTATATCCGTCACTGTTAGTTGTGTCTCTAGACATTTTTTCCTCCATATTTGCTTCCACTTTGAGAGCATCAATCTAAAGTTGGTATTGAGTGGTAGATTTCCTTTCTCTTAGGGTAAAACGAACATCAGAGTCAAAGGCTCCCAAGAAAACAACTTGAGCTACAACTGCGAGAGGATTTATGTCATCTGGTAGATTATTGAACTGCTTATTGAATCTTTTGATAAATTCTATAGTATCCTCCTTCGTCTTTTTTCTTATTGCATTGAACTCAGTAAGGAGGTACTCATGGTTCCTTTTTCTTCTCATTTCTGGGTGAAAAAGTTTTCAAGTTACTCCCATGTAGTGATGGAGGCATTAGGCATGGATTTGAACCATTTTCTAGCCTCTCCATTGAGGGAATGTAGAAACAATCTCATAACCACATCCAACTATTCTACATTTATGTTCTTGGCAAAAGCACTCAAGGTTTCAATGTGACATTGTGTCGCGTTATCATATTCCCCATTGAACCTAGGTAGATGCTTCAGGTAGTCTTGGGGCATTACACTCATAGGTTGAGGAAGGTCAAGAGATGCATACTTATTGAGAAAGAAGCCTAGAAGAGCCATCTGGATTAGTGGAGGAGGATTCAAATTTTCTTTGGGAACTGGGACCAAGACCATAAGGGTTGTAGGGAAAAAAGATGGTATGTCAGGGTCTTAGGAGTAAGTATGGAACACTGAGCAGCAGTAGGCTTAGAATTGGAAGAGGGAACTCCATAGGCTGGTGAGATGGTAGCATAGTCTGGGGGAGTTTTTTCTTTCCAAACTTTCTTGGAGATTAATTTTTTAGGGTCAGACATGAATGTGGATTTTGCTGGGATGTATTTGAACGAGTATGTGACCTTCTAAAATCCTGTAGTGAGTGTGTGTGTGGAGTCGCCAAGGTTATATGAATGCAATCATAATAGACTTTGATCACCTATTCAAAGGGTGTTGGGATTACTATATCCTAGTGGAAAAATCCTTCAATAAACTCCCCAGAAATGGAAACAAAAGCTGTTGTATCTCCCAAAGATAGCCTTGGTTGCTTCAAGACCAGTGTCGGGTACATCTATAATGATGTGTCTCAAATGATTTATAAGATATTGGAGACAACCCTTATGATCTATAGATACATATGTACATATGAAATAGATTGGTTCATTAATCCAAAGAAATAAATCATGGAGTTATGGTACATCTTTACAGGTTGAGATCTCAGAAATAAGCATAAAAATGTTGAATACCAAGAGCTTCAAGGTCTTACAGCTAATTTCTTTTGTGGAGTATGTGACAGAGAAAAAGGGAGAAGAGTAATTCATCACATAGATCATAAGGCTTCAAGACTTCAATATTTAACACATAGAGCTTGAGGCATTAGGGATTTATATGCTTATTTGGGTTACAAGCAGAAGTAATGAATAAATAAGGAGTTGAAAGCTATGATTCATGTGCTGCATATTTAAATATCTAATCTCAATAGTCCTCACAGGCATATACATACACAATGTTTAGATAAAGGAATCTATGAAACAATTATAGGCATTTGCATTAACTTGTAGATACTAATGAATCTACAAGGGAGCTTGAAACCCATCTAGCAACAACAATTACATGAATTCAGGGAAGAAGTATGAACATAAAAATGAGTTAGACAAGGGGAACAAATATTGTAATCCTTTGAAGAGGGAATCATCATTGTTTCCTTACTACTTTGAAAAGGTCATTATTACAAAGGATATACAGTCTCAAACTATAACATGTAGTGTCTTCTCTATAATTTCTGAACCTCAACTAAGTCTTGCTTTCCCCTATTTATTAGAGGGGAGCAAGAAGCTACATTACAACAAAAATATATATCCCTAGAGTCAGTTGTTAGGTCGAGTAGTTGTATCAATCCTAAATAGCTCTGTGGCCCAAAACGATATTACATAAATGAATGACCCCTTTGAAGGAACACATGTTACAGGACAAAACCAAGAAAATAACTCCACATAATAGTGAATGGAAGTCTATGTTCCCCTCTTATGATCACATTGGCCTCAGGCTGTATTTTATTCATGGTATGGCCTCTTGTGTTGCTCAACTGACCTCGTCACTTCAACCTTTAGAGCTGAGATGCCTTGTTTTGTGAAGTAGGGGTTTGGGTCAACTAAAAGCGCTTGCCTTTGCAGTCCTTTGTTTTGTAGAGGGATGAGGCCCCATTCTGAATCATTAATCCTCTTGAATCTCGTGTATTGCTCCATTTTTGCACCATGCTCCCTTAAAGTTTGCTAATTCCTAATCCATCCACCCATTAAACCTCTGTACTACACAACCAATACCTTGATGTGGAGGATGAGCTACATTCCATGGAAACAACATAGTTAATCCGATGCGAGATTTCTCATCTAAAACAGGTGAAGACATGCGTTTTTTGGATTTCCCCTTTAGCCCCATTTATTGTAGCCCTTCATGTGTCTCTCCTCATATGATTGAGAGATGGGACTAGGGGCTGAGCCCTCAGGTGCTAAGGCCGACGGACCCATGTTTGGAGGCCTCTTCCTTTGTTATTGATTTTTCCTGCATATCGGCACTTTAACACCATTTTACCCTACTCTAGGATTTTCTTTCGCACAAGCCAACAATCTAGATGCAAGGTCCCTATAGACCATGCCTTAATACTTTATTGCATCTGGTAAAAGTGCCTGCATATCGTAATTTCATTCTAGACGAGAAGGAACCTTACCTTTTTCTTTGGAGTGGCCCAACACTCCAGATGCAAGGTCCTTATAGACCTTGCCCCAATACTTTATCACATCTGGAAAGGAAGTCTTGCATATCACAATCGCACTGTGCCAATGTCTTAATATTTTTTTCCTTTAACCGCTGTGATCGCCAGTCCATAGGGTGAAGTCATCACTGGCACATGTCACCCAGTGAGTGGTGACATGCGGCACCTAGAAATGGCCTCATGTCACCCTTGAAAACAGTGAAGCAGGGTGATACATGTCCTCTACCATGTCATCAACCATACTACCACGTCATTGCTAACATCAGTTGCCCTGTCATCTCAGAGGGCCAATCAGAGGTCGCCACATCGTCCCTTCGAGGAGAGAGAAAAAGGCTCGCCCAGCCCTATTTTGCAAGCATTTTCTTTCTATTTCGGAATCAACCCCTCCCTGGTGATCTAGCTCTATATCGAAATATTGGTGCCACATAAGGTTTTGGAGTTTTTTATGATTACAGGACTACAGGGTTGCCAAGATGTGGGATGTGGGACCTGCAGGTAGTGTGACATGTGGCCCATCTGAGGAGAAGGAAAGGGGGTTCACCCATTCCTATTTTTTCTGCCTTTCCTGCATTGAACCATTTAAGTCCTTCCCTAATGATACAACATTATATCGCAGATCACCCCTCCCTAGGTCTTTTAAGTGTTGGATCCCATCGATATCACAAAACGGCATGACTGTAATATCGACTTTCGACACTATGAACCACCCATAATCCTTAAGCCTGTGCCCTGGGACCCCACCGATAGTCGATCACTGATGCCACATGGAGGAGAGAGAAAGGGGATCACCCATCCTTATTTTGTTCGCCTCTTGTTTGTTAGACCTTTTCATCCCTCCCCCAACAATTTCTCATTTTATCGCAAGATCACCCCCCGTGAGTTCTTGGAGTATGTTGTGACTACGTGCCTGTGGTGAGAGCCAATTTGTGGGATGCGAGATTTACTATGATCAGGCCCACCTGATTTTCAATTGTAAATTTTTCTCGATACTTGGCAATTTTCCTCAATTAGCTGGGCTTTTCCAAGGAAATCTTCAATTTTCTTTAACTTCTGCTCCAGGAGTCTATTTTTAGACTTCCATATACCATTGGAAAGCTCTTCTTGAGCACTAGTCATTGGAAGGGGGCTGATCAAGCTTTGAGATCTTTCTATGTCCTAGGATAGTGGCTCCAAATTTTACTACTCTTGGACAATCTTGACGAACTAAAACCCACAATGTAGTGAGTGACAACAACTTGGAGCTGTAGCCTCCATTTACCAATCGAATATATTTTCACGTGTTTTGAAATATAATCCAAAGTATGTTTTGTTGCGTTATGGTCTTAAACTTTCACAATTATATTTACTACAACCACATTTGCTTTACTCTATTTTGTGGGTAGTAACTTATGTGTTTTATTTAAGCCTCTGCCCAATTGTGATTTCCTTGCCGCAACTAAAATTTTTCTTTCTGCAACTAATTATTTGAGTCAAACTCCTCTCCTCTGCCCCTTGTAATATTTTCTAACATGGTATCAGAGCGGGTGAAACTTTTTTAGCGTAAAAACAAGTGTTTTTACTAGCAGTTAAAAAAAATTATTTTGAGGGCAGATTGTTTTTCCTTTGGAGCATATTTACGAGTAGGTAGAAAGTTTTCCTTATACTCAGAAATAGATTTCTTGAGGGACAACGGGAAGAAGGATGAAAAATCCCTCTTCTACATTTTTCAAGTAGTTCATGAAGGTATTTTGCCAAGGGTTGAAACAACAACAAAGTCCAAGCAAGCATGGGACACCCTCTAGACAGCCTACTAAGGCATGGCGAAAGTGAAGAAATAAAAACTGCAAATGTTGAGAAGATACTTTCAAACAATTTGTATGAAAGATTCTAAGAATGTAGACTCATTTTTTACACATGTAATTGTTTTGGTTACTGAAATCAGGTCTCACGGTCAAACACTTGAGGAATGAAGAATAGTTGAGAGAGTTTTGAGAAGTCTTCCATCAAGGTTTGATACCATTGTTGTGGCCATAGAAGAGACAAAATATCTCTTATAGTTTTCAGTGGATGACCTTCATGCATCATTGGTTTCACATCAACATAGACTGAATAGAGAAACAAGCTCCTCATTAGAGCATGCCTTCAAGACACAAGTTTCATTTGGTCAAGTTTAAGGAAAAGGAATATCATATGCTAGAGGAAGAGGAAGAAGCCCACACAAAGGTGGAAGGAGTAGCCCTTCAAGATCAAGTGCAAGGGGCATCAGTGAAAATCCAAGTCAAGGCCCAAGACAAAATCAAGCACAAGGTCATAGGTATGATAAATCTCAAGTTCAATGTCATTACTGTAAGAATTATGGTCATTATGCAAATGAATTTAGAAATAAGCAATATGAAATTAGTAACAAACCAAGTGTAAATTTCACAAAGGAAAACCATAGCCATGATAGCATGTTTTTAGCTTGTAATGCAAAACAAGAAAAAAAAATGGTGATGTATGATATCTAGATTTAGGGTGCAACAACGACATGTCAGGGAACATAGAAATGTTTTCCAATCTAGATGAAAGTATGAAATGTGAAGTGATTAAAAACTGATAGAAAAGTCTTTTTCATGGGAAAAGGAAGAGTTAATATCTTCACAATGAAGGGGGAGAAGAAGTAAATCTGAGATGGTTACTTTGTCCTTGGTTTGAAGTATAACCTCATAAGAATTGGAAAACCATGCAAAAGGGCTATAATGTCTTTTTCAAAAATGATGAGTACAAAATTTTGGCTTAAGTCTCTATGTAAGCAGTTGATTGCAAAAATTCAAATGACAGGCAATAGGATGTTTCCCCTAAAGATAAAACTAGACTTGAAAGAAGAAGGTGCCCAAGCACAATTGTCAATGATTTCACAAGAGGATGGAAGAAAGTTTGCAGATATTACACAAGTAAACTATGAAGCAGAGGTCAAAGATGAAAATTGGTTATGGCATTTGAAATTTTGACATCTCAACTTTGCAGGTTTGAATTTGTTGCATAGGAAAGGCGTGGTGAAGGGATTGCCACTCATAGAAAAATTGGATAGCCTATGTGAAGGATGTATCTCGGACAAAGAACATAGAGAGACATTTCCAGCATGAAATTCAACAAGGGAAAAGGCACCTTTGGAGATTTTCCATTCACATTTGTGTGGCCCAATGTAGACACCATCAATTCATGGCGACTACTATTTCTTGACATGCATAGATGACTACACAAGGAAGACATGGGTCCACTTCCTAAAACAAAAAAGTGAAATGTTTGAATGCTTTCGCCAATACAAAGATCTTGTTGAGAACCAAAGTGGAGACTATAGAAAAGTTATTAGGACAGATAGACGTGGCGAATACATCTGAAACAATTTCCTTTGATTATGCAGTGAGCATGGAATTCACAAGCAATTTACAACAAGGTATACACCTCAACAAAATGGTAGAGCGGAAATGAAGAATAGAACCATTATGGAAATCGCAAGGAGTATGGTGAAGGTAAAGCATTTTCCAAATGATTATTGGGCTGAAGCTGTCACTTGTGAAACGTATATCATTAATAGGTGTCCAACCAAAACTGTCAAGAATGTGGTTCCTGAAGAGGCACGGACTGGAAGAAAGCATAGTGTCACTCACATGAAAGTGTTTTGGATGTGTGGTGTATTGACATGTCCCAGATGAGTTGAGGAAGAACTTGGACAATAAGGGGGAGAAATGCATATTTCTTGGATATAGTAATGAATCCAAGGCATACAACCTCTACAATCCATCAACCAAGAAGGCCATAATTAGTAGAGATGTGAAGTTCATAGAATAAGAATCATGGAATGAAAGTTTACATAAGACAGTCAATGTGAAGCCATTTATACCACATGAGGAAAAATAAGAATTGACAGCAACACGCAATTCCTCAAAAGTGACTCCCTCTACTCCTATTCAAGTGCAACAAAGCAAGTAGCACGTAACACTGTGAAAAAATAATAGGACGGCATCAGAAAGTCAAGAAAGTGCTTCTCAAAGCACGTTGCAAGGCGCAACACCAAGTGACATGTCAAGCCCATCTTCAACAAGCACAAGAAGACCAAAATTGAGAAATTTAAATGAGATTTATGAGCAAGATGAAGCTGATAGTAGTGCTGGTCTAATTTCCTTATTTTCATTGTTTTGTCATGTAGATGACCCAATCTATTTTGACGATGCAGTAAAAGAAGAAAAATGGGTTACGATAATGGAGGAAGAAATAGAAGAATAGAATAGAATGACAGATGGGAGTTAGTGAACCTTCCACAACAAAAATAAGTCATTTGCGTGAAGTGGGTCTATAAGACCAAGATATATGTTGTCGGTAATATTGAAAGGCATAAAGCAGGGCTAGCTGTCAAAGGATACAAGAAACAACATGGAATAGATTATGTGGAGACGTTTGCACCAGTCACGAGGATGGAGACAGTGCATACAGTAGTGGGGATTTTCGCACAACATAAATGGAAAGTGTACCAAATGGACGTAAAATCAATGTTCGTGAATGGAGTGTTATGAAAGTGTATGTTGTGTAACCGCCTGGTTATGAGGTAGAAGGTTAAGAAGGCAAAGTGTATGAATTGAGGAAAGCTCTCTATGGGTTGAAGCAAGCAATATGTGCATGGTATAGTAGGATAGATGCTTACTTGTTGGGCAATGGTTTCAACAAATGTGACGGTGACTCCACTCTCTACATCAAAGAGAGTGATGGTAAGATTCTTATTGTTGTCTTATATGTAGATGATTTTATTTTTACAGGTAGTGATGATTTCCTCATCACTGATTTCAAAGAAGCCATGAAAAGTGAATTTGGAATGACTGACTTGCGGTTGTTAAGGTATTTTTTGGGCATAAAAGTTAAGCGAACAGAAAATGGCATTTTTATTTATCAAGCAAAGTATGTAGCAGCCATTTTGGAGAGGTTTAAAATGTAGAATAACAAGCCTGCACCAACTACAACTATCATGGGGATGAAGTTGAGCAAAGAAGATTGCAGTAGCAATGTCAATCCGACATTATATAAAAGTATGATAGACAACTTGATGTATTTCACCACCACTAGGTCAGATATAATGTATGTAGTAAGTCTAGTGTCCAGGTTCATGGAGACACCTAAGGAAACACATTGGCAAGCAACGAAAAGGATTCTAAGGTATGTCAATGAGACAAAACAATATGGTATTTTGTACACCGCCACAGGTGATTTTAGGCTGATTGGTTACACTGATAGTGATTGGGTAGGATGTGTCGACGACAAAAATAGCATGTCAGGATATGTTTTTCATTTGGGTTCTAGGGCCATTTCATGGGGCTCCAAGAATCAGCGAATAGTGTCACTGTCAATAGCGGAAGCTAAATATGTTGTCGCAACAATAACAGTGTGTCAAGCAGTTTGGATGAAAAGGATATTGAGGGATCTTCACCACGACCAAGAGGGAACTGAAACTATTTTCTATCAAGAACACTTCCGCAATTGCATTGTTAAAGAATTTTTTCTTTCACAAGAGGACCAAGCACATTGATGTTAAATATCATTTTATTAGAGAGTTAATTAACAATGGTGGAATTGTGTTGCAACACTGTAGGTCATAGAAATGGTTCGTTGATATTTTCACAAAGCCATTGGCATGTGAAAATATTTTTTATCTTAGACACTGTTTGGGAATCGTCAATGACTATAGTTGTGAATAAGGGGGAGTGTTGGAAAATGAATCCCAACCAGTGTGTTAAACACACTGACAACAACCATACTTGTCAGATGAATTTTGCAGGTTGCGATTTTGTTTGCAGGGGCAAGGACTGAGGTTGTGAGGAGAAGTACACACTGGCCATTCCACAACACATCAGATAGTTAAAACATAAAGCACTTAATGACTGAGGTTCTAAGGAGAAGTAGTTAAAGCATAAAGCACTTAATGACTGAGGTTCTAAGGAGAAGTACACACTGACCATTCCGCAACACATTAGATAGTTAAAGCACTTAATACAAAGTTGGTAAAATGTACCATTCTACAACACATCAGATAGATAAAGCACTTAATACAGTGTTTGTAAAATGTATGTAAAATGCATGTTCCAACATTTACTCTGTAACTCTTACCTTCAATCTGCAACCTCTTTGAGTTCAAAAAATCTCAAACTTTGTATAATGGCCAATCCTGTGTCTTTGTCATGAATTAATGAGACAAAGTTGTATGTCTAGATAAATATGAATGTAAAAGTCATTTGTGTAATTGATAGGAGTCTAGTGTGCAAGTCTTTGAGGTAGTGTGGAGAAAATATTGATGAGCCTGTAAAAACAAATCTTTACCAAGTTTTACATAGAGATACTCACACCCCATGAAGCATAAATCACAAGAAAATTTTATTTCTTTTACTTGGAGTTGGAGCCTCCATTTACCAAGCCAATGTGTTTTCAAATGTTTTAAAATATAATCCAAAATATGTTTTAAAATATAATCCAAAATATGTTTACATTTGTTTTATTCTGTTTTACTGTGAATAAATTTATGTGTTTTATTTAAGCCTCTCTCCATTGGGATTTCCTTGTTGCAGCTGAAAATTTGCTTTCGACAACTGATTTTTGGAGTCAAACTCCGCTCCCTCGCCGCCGCTCCCATCACCTCCTCTCTGAGTCCAGCTCAGCTCCACTCCACTCCACGCTCCTCTCGTCCCCTCTCTCCCGTATAAAATTTTCTAACAAATGCTCATGCCTCCGTGTAAAAAATTCTAACAAAAATCACATGCCTCCAACTTAACCCTCCAAGTTAACCAATCATAGCGGCGGCCGCGCCAACTGTTATCCCAGGCAACTTAAATATTTTTGTCCCCTCAAATTTGCACCAAATTCTCAGTTAATTGGTTTCGTTCGTTTCATTTCACTGACCTGAGAAAGAAAACCTGAAATGCAATTATAAACCTTAACAAAGTCGAGCGTCTCACCATAACCAATCAGTCGACGATCAGAATAAAACCAGGAGAATGTTCATTAAGAGAATGCTACGAGAAATTGAGAAACGCAAAAGGCCGTTACCCCGCAACTCACGTGACAAGAATGCAAGCGAGAGTTTCTGAAAAGGTTTCGTATAGAAAGACCAAGAAGGGCATCTTAAACGTTAGGAGCGGCTTCTGTACGTCATGTTCCACAATCGGTGGGATTTTTTCCCACCATTCCCCTGAATGCAAGTAGGTTAAATATTTGGGCTACCAATATATATTGTGATATTGATTCATTAATGTGCGGGATAGTATATGCCATTATATATTGGGATATTGATTCATTAATGTGCGAGATAGTATATGTCATGGTTAGATTTGCTTTAACTAGTAACTTATAGTGATATTAATTCATTATATCATAGTGTTTGTCTTGGGTCAGCACGACATGGATTCTTCCCTTTTCATGAGAATCATTTAGAGAATCATTTAATGGCGAGTCATTTCTACCGATCAATTTTATGTTTGGCAAAACAGGCAACGAGACATAGAGAAGACAAGCAACAGTGAAACCTCGTAGAAACGTTTGCATGCGTTGAAACTAATGCTAATTTGTTTTGGAATATGACAAAAACGTCGGCGATTCATCACAACCATTTGCAATTGTAGACGTCGGTGAGTCCACATTTGCCTCTGCATTTCCGTCATGTTTCTAAGATTTCAAATTTTTGGGTAGAGATTGAGAATATCTCGCTTTGCATTAACGCTTTTGACTTCCATATCGGTGGGAATGGGAGATAGCTACGTTTTGTGATCTCATGTTTAAGCAAGAATTATATTCGCATTTGTGGAGTATTTCTAACAAAATTTAAATTATAGAAATTAATTTTACAAAATTATGAATATTTTTAGTTAAATAAATTTTGTTATAATATTATGGTTTTATATTATTGTTTATCAGTCTTACATATTTAGAAATTTATAAGTCATTTCAGATGACACTTCTTAGTATGATTTTTCTTAATCAATGAATTTAGGGCATAAATGGCATAGCCATTTTATATAAATTTCAATTTTTAGTATTAATAATATGTCACTATATTATATGGAGGTTACTGCTTGCTATCCACCTAATAATTATTGTTAATTAAATCTAATAATGATCATTATAACTCAAAAATATTTCTACAAATAAATTTAAATGTTATTAAAAATTACATAACATTTTTAAAAATATATTAAAAATAAGAATTTTTTCTAAAATATTATTTAAGTTGAAACTACTTTTTATTCAAAAATATTTAATTTAAAATCAATTTACATCTATTAATAATTCATATACATTGTACACAAAAACATTTAAAATTTCAAAACCAGAAATTACATTTGAAAATAAGATTTTTTTAAATATTATTTAAATTGAAACTACCTTTTATTAAAAAAATTATTTAAAACCAATTCCCATTTTATCAATAATGTGTATACATTGTACACAAAAATATTAAAATTTCAAAACCAAGAAATATATTTGGAAAAGTGAAAGTCTATGTCATTTAAAAAAGCAAAAATCATTTTAAGTAATTTAATTTTCTTTGAATAAAGAAACACACATTTATATATAAGAATAAATAATAGCTATTTTCAAAAAAATTGTTTTAAACCATTTATTTTTCCTTAAATAATTATAAAAAAGAAATATAATTTTTAACTATTTTCACTTACAAAATTATAAGAAGATTTGTTTCAAAATATCTTTATAACTATTTAAAATAACCACAATGATGATGATGGTTAATGTGACAAAACTCTGGTATCAGACCTAAAGAAACGAATCATTTAGTTTGATTTAAGATTTTATTCTTATGCTCAAAAAGCTTGGAGAGAAGCCTTCCGACCTCACTATAATTTTGACATCGTAAGAGGCTAGGAAGGTCAGTATTGCAACATAGATTTTGAAACTGAGATCTAATGTGGTTGTACACAAGACACTCTAAGAGGAAGTGATTTTCATCCTCGATGTGCATATTCTTACAAAGATGGAAGAAAATTTCCATCCATGGTGTTTTGGGAACTGCCCAACGACCCGTTTCACTATGGAGCTCATGAGAGTTCGTTCTAATCTTGGCTATATTAATTTTCTTCTTTGAGCTAGTTAAAAGAGAGAGATACGTGTAATCTTCTAGGGAGGGGTTGGTGACCGCCTTATAATATCTTAAAAATTTTCTTTTAGTTGCTAAATCTTTCTCACACCACATTTTTTCTTTCAACTTAGAAGTAACAATATTTTTAATGTTATTAATGTTTTGCAATGCAACATTCTTTTCGATCTCCCAATGGTTTAACCATGCCCTAGTGTCTTTATACCAGCCTCGCATGAGCCTTAGGTGGTTTTCGTTGGAATTTAAAGCTAGTTTAGGAAGTCTATGGTCTCCTATGTTATTGAGTTTGTGCTTGTACAACAGAAGCCTAGTCATAGCTAGGCCCTCAATAGCCGAAAGACCCATTTCTATAAGGAGAATAGGATAGGGTGTTTTTCTTTTATTTTTGAGGTTATACGTTACGAAATTCTTCTAGATTTTCTTAATATTTCTCCACGGTTCTCTAGAGATGCTACAACCCCAAACCTGACATCCATATAAGATATCCGGAGTGACTAAAGTTTCAAAGAGGAACTTCTTTCTATCCCACATTAAGAGGTTTGTCATTTTACAATTATTTTCAAGACCAAAATAAGCTTTCCACCCCCCATTAATCCTTTTATCAATGCTATAGTACCAGTTGAGCTTGTGATGAATATCAATTCCTAGGTACTTGTAGGAAGACACTTCCTCCAAGTTACTATTGTCATACATAAAATTAGTGCAAGTGTCCTTCTTGGATTTGATAATCATAACTTTTGTTTTGCCAGTATTAATAATCATACCCATGTTAGAGTAGAAATCCTTAAGAAGTCTAAGTTTCTTATCAAGATCAAATGGGCACTTTGCGAGAAGAACGATATCATCAACATAGAGAAGAAGGATGATGACGATCCTAGCTAAGATCATGCCAGCACATCCTGCTTCCTCTAAACAACCTTCTAGCTTGTCGATGAAAATCCCAAATAGGGTAGGGGAGAGGGGGCAACCTTGTTTAACTCCGATATTACAATTAATATCATTCGACCACCCCTTCTTGCTCTTTAACTTGGAAATTACATTCTTGTATAACCTTATACCAACAAATCTCAACTCAAAAGGAACCTTTAGCTCTTCTAATGTATTCCATAGCTTGTTTCTAGGAATGGTATCGAAAGCCTTTCTCAAGTCCATAAAGCAACAAAAGAGATTGGATTTATCATTGCAGCATTCATCCACAATGATCCTAAGAATAACAAGGTGGTTCGTTGTTGAGTGTTGCCTTCTAAAACCCACTTGGCCTTTAGCCCACTTACCTTCACTTTCAAGCCATATGCTCAACTTCTTATCCAAAATAATACCATATAACTTGGCTAATAGAGGGTTGATCATAATTGTTTGATAATTAGAAGGGTTATTTGTATCCCCACTTTTGAAAATAGGGATAATGAGGCTTTAATTACAAGGTTTAGGTAAAACCCTTTCTTGATCGCTTAATTGAAAAGCTTATTGATGTGGGGGATGAGGACAAGACCTCCAATTTTTATGATTTCTACCTCGTAACCTTGAATGTCCTTAGCTTTCCCATTATCCAAACGATTAATCCCAAAATCAATGTCTTCTAATGAGAAAACTTGTTTTGTAGTGAGTAGGGTTTCAAAGTTATCCATAAAATTTATAGATTCATAAAGCTTTTTAATATAGAAATTCCAGTTGTGTAAAGAATTTTTTTTATTATCTTTAGTTTTCCTAGTTAGAAACTACCTCCAGAATTTCTTAGGAGCTACCTTAGAGAGGTGTAAGATATTCTCTTGTCTTTTACAAATATACTGCCTTTTTTCCTTTTAGTTAGGGCTTTGCATACTTTTATCTTATCAATTTTAAGAGATTCATCAACAACTTCCTTAATTGCCCTCCTCACACTTTTACAATCTTTGTCATACCATGGGTTGCTTTTATTGTTTCTTTTATTACTTGATACTTCAATTGAGAACTTGCTAATAGAATATGAGAGGGTCGTAGTAAACTATGACAGAGTTCTTCTATGTTGTCTATACTAGATAAAGGAATCAGATTAGTTTTTAATTCATTTAGAAAGAGATATTTTTTATTTCTATCAAAGATTAAGTTCTTTTGGCTATAAGTATTATCTTCTATGGGATCTATATGCATGACAAAATTGAGAGTTATAAGTAAAGGCTTATGATCAGAGTTAGGCTCGTGGTCATTTAAGATGTCGAAATTATTATTTCGTTGTATAAAGGGAGATCGGAGATAACCTAGTCTACCACGATGCTACCAAGCCCATGGATGCAGGTCATCTGGCTAGAATTGGGCCACTTCTTTAAACCATTGCAAATTATGAGATCCTGAGAACTGCAGAGCTTAACTAGCTCTGACCCAAACAAATTCTCCCCACAGTCTTCAGAGCTCCTTTTGTATCGGCTAGCCAGAGGAAGATCTTCATTTAACCAAAGAGGATTAGTGTTGGAATGATTGCTTAGAAGGATAGCTTGGTCGCTTGAAGTTCGATCATTAAATTCACCCATTAAAAGGATATTACCTTTATTCCTTAGGCTAGAAATATCATTCTCTAAACCATTGTAAGGGCTACTTTTATCTAGATTCTTTTTCTTATAGAAGTTAGAATTGATGGGGGGAAAATAACAAATTGCTATGTACGTATTTTTTATCATAAGTGTCAGTAATATCTATCCAACTATATTGGTTATAAGGGTCATTTTTATAAATCCTAGCATGGGGAGAGATGTTCCTCTTAATGTAACAAGCTATACCCCCAATGCTTCTATGGGAGGATCACTTGTTCCAAGTAGATCATAGTGTCAAGCCATTTATGTTAGGCACCTTAGATTCCTCGTGCTCCCAAGTTTCAACAAGCAAAATAATATCAACATCATTCAAGATCCAACTTAGCTTAGGGCTTTTGTTCCATGGAAAGCCCCGACAGTTCCAAGAAAAAATCTAGAGCATGTTGAATTGTTATTTATTATTATCTTTCTGGTTTCTATCTCGAATAACAACTTTTCTATTTTTTATTATTGCCCACTTTCATTCCTTCCTAGCTTCCTATACCCTTTGAACCTCCTTTTAACTTGGTATTAATAAAGAATTAATACTAAGTAGAAACTTTGCTAATAATTTAATTGAAAAATTAAATAGCCATTTTCTATTAATTTAAAAAAAAAATACAAAATTTAAAACCTTAATTTTTTTTAAAAAATATTAAATTTATTTATGCATTTTAAAAATAAATTTTATAAAAAACCAAAAAATTACAATTTTATTTAAAATTATATTTCAAAAAAGCTATTTCACTTATTAATTCAACCCACCCGAAATCTTATGAAATTTGAAACTCAAATTACACTTCTTTCTGCATGGCCCTATCAGTTAAACCAATTATAGGTTCCCACTAAATATTATGTCTCTTTTGCACATTAGATATTGGTTTAAGCATTCATTATTTAAAATTAGTTATCGTTATAGCCGTTGAACCTCATTATTATTGTTTCATTGTACATAGTAACATCTAGTTTCGACTTGGAGGTGCTATGGCTTATATTAATTGAGTTTATGGTCTTTTCGAAGAGCCTAGGCCATTCTCAAAGGCTGACGTGAACACAACTATGATTAATTACAGTTGGATGTTAGTTATTTAATGGGGAGAAAGTTGTATGAGTCTCTCCTTTGGTAGTTAGTCTCATAGTGGGCCTGTCACAATTATTTTTGTGACGACAACAATAGAATAGCATTCGACCACCTGTTTTCTTGAACAATGTAATTGTTTCAAGTTCGACATTCTAGTTTCATTCAATAAACCTAGATACGGATGAACATTACTTTCACCACGGAGAGGGAGACCCCTTTACCTCTTTCCTTAGCGCGGGCCGATATTCCGGACACGATATTTTTATGGAATATCACATCTAAGGGGGGATTTTTCTCATCGCAGTCGCAGTCGGGAAGGATATTCAAAAGAAGAGAAGGCTTTACATTGTGCGATAGTTGATCCGATTGCGATGGGTAATGTCATTGTTGAAGTCGTCACTACCACATTTCACCCTGTCAGTGGTGCCACATGGCACCGCAAAACATCCCCATTGGACCCCTCAAAATGTTAAAAATGAGTGACACATGTCCACTGCCATGTCATCATCCATACTTTCCATGTCATTGTTGATGTCAGCTTCCATGTTAGCTCAGTGGACCAATCAAAGGTCACCACGTGCCCCCTGGAGGAGAGAGGAGGAGGCCTGTCGAGCCCTATTTTTTCATGCTTTCATTTGTATTCAGTTTTCTCGGCTCCCCAGTGATGAACCACTTTATCGCAATATCAAGAGTTTGTAGGTATTTTTAAGTTGAAACCTCATTGATCTACCGATTGCCAATCACAAATTCCAAGTGGAGGAGAAAGAAAGGGGGCCACAAGCCTTGGTTTTGTCGAGAATTTCCTTAACTTTCTCAGCCCTTCCCTGGAACCTTAACACTACATCGCAATATCGACCCCCTGCATAGTTTTGGGACTCTAAACCTTATCGATTGCCGATGAATATTTAGCCCTGATCCACTGACTACCGATATGCAATATCGGCAATTGACGATTCACTATTTCTACTTCCGCCAGTGATCCTTACCTGTCAACAAGCCCGGTTTGTGATTGTGATCAACCTTAGACCTCTAATTATGATTTGCCTTCTACACAATTATTTTTCTCTATTATTTGGGCTTTCCCAAGGTAACCTTCAAAATCCTTTATCTTCTACTCCAGCAGTCCATTTTTGGACTTCCATATACCATTGGAGATATTTTTCTAAGCACTCGGAAATGGGGAGGGTCTGGCTAAGCTCTGATGGATTCTATGGCCTGAAAAATGTCTTTAACTTCACTACTATCGGGAAACCTTCACCAATTGAAACCCACAATGCAGTGAGTGACAACAAGAGTAATAGCATATCCATAAAGGAAGCTGAAACTTCATGAGATACTCTATGCCATACATGATTTAGATTTGGTTGTTGTAGTGTTAGATTTAAAAATATGGAGACACTATCTTGTACAAATAAGCTTCATTCTTAAAAGTGATAACCAAAGTCTAAAATACTTGTTTACTCAAAAGGAATTAAATTCTAGGAAACAACACTAGAGTGAATTCTTAAGTGAATATAATTTTGGGATTTCATACATCAAAGGGAAATATAATGTAGTGATATATGCTCTAAGTATTATACTAAGGATATTTTCCCTTATACCCATTAAACTATATTTGAGGAAGCATATGTTAGAAAATCGTTTGAGAGATAACTGGTATTTAAAATTAAGCTCTGGGCCACATAGCACTTTATTGTTCACATCCAGGTGTAAATAAAATGTATGCTGACACAAGGAAACTCTTCTTCTAGGAAGGCATGATGTGTGAGATTGTCTAGTTTCTTGCAAAATGTCTTGTTCATGTCAACTGATAAAAGCCAACAATTATCACCCAATAGGTCTCCTAAAACCACAAATCATTCCCATGACCAAGTGGGAGGTGATTTCTATGGATTTTTTCATGGGACTACCTCTTACCCCACAATAGCACAATGCCATTTTGGTCACAGTGGGTAAACTAACTAAAAGTGCTCACTTTATCCCCGTAAAAGATACTTATGAAGTCATTAACATGGCTCAAATATTCATAAATGAAATTATTAGATTCCATGGAGTATGTAAGAAGATCATATCAGATACGAATTCATGATTCACTTCAAGGTTTTGTACTTGTATTCAACCTGCTTTAGGAAACCACCTAAATTTAAGTACATATTATCACACTAAGATTGATGGACAAACAAGAAGAGTGAACAAAGTAATGGAAGATATGTTGAGAATTTATGTTATGGACCAAAAAATTCATTAATAAAATTACTTTCCTTTATTTGATTTTTCTTACAATAATAATTACCATAGTTATTTTAGAATGCCTACATATGAAGCATTATATGGAAGATCTTGTAGGAGACCATTAGGTTGGGACAAGTTAGAGAACTAGGTGATTGTGGGGCTACAATTAATTCAAGATATGGAAGAGTAGGTAAAAAAAAATTAGGTAATGGTTAAAATAAGCACAATATAGACATAAAATCTATGTTTATACTCACATGATAGATAAGAATAAGTAGCATATCAATTTTTTATCCATATCAGTCCAAACAAAACCAACATCAGATTTGGAAAGGAAATAAAGTTATCACACTATTTTATTGGATCATTTAAAATTTTGGAAAAGATTGGACTTTTCGCCTACCATCTTTCACTACCAACCCTCTTTCATAAAATTCATAATTTTTTCATGTGTATGTACTAAGACACTACATAAGTAATGAATCTCATAACCTTCAATTGAAGGAACTACAAGTATCAAATGAGAAAACTATTATGGTTAAACAATTATGTATACTAAATCATAGGGTTCAATAACTCAGGTGCTGCCCAATGGAACTAGTTAAGTTGCAGTCAGATAAATATAGTCTTAGATTTGCTACCTAGGAAGCCTCAACTTGCTTTGATTTTTGAAATGAAAAACTTTATTTTGTATATATTTACTTTTCTTAGCAATATTCACAATATTACCATTTTGAACTTATCTATAAATATGAAGAGTTACACATGAGCATGTTATTTCAAATGATTATGTTTTTGTCATGTGTGTTTAATTAAATATGCACATATTGTTAGTACATGGCTTCCTACGTGAATTATGTTATGAATGATATTTATACATATTATGTTGTTATTATGAGCATGTGTTATTATGTTAAATACAATATATTTCTTATTATTGATAAGATGCATATAATTATAGTAGTCACTCTTGACTATTTGATGTGAAAGTGAATTGTAAGTGTATCAGCTAGACCTAGACAAGTATGCTATATGAACTTAAAAATCAATATTGTAAATGTCAATGAAATATGAATGTTGGGAAAAACTTATTTGAATATATTTTGGTTATAGATATATCAAGGCATATGCTATGATGTGTGGACAAGTATTTATGTTGCATATGGTTTCATTATCCAAACTGAGTATGTGATGAAAAAACTTTAAAAACAATGTAGGCCCAATGATATTCCATGTTAGGGTGTTAACCTTGGTCCTACCATAAGGGGTGGAGGATTTTCCCACCATTTATCCTCCAAACCTGGAGTCATGGGAGCACTATGTGAGTCATGCTCCCCTAGATGTGTGACGATGACTCCTAGATTCCTACTTAGGAAGTTGGGTTGATGTAGTTGAGACTCCCACTCTTGGGGTTTTATGGATGGCTAGGTAAGTATAGTTAATGCCATGCAATATCATACTAGAGTAAGAATAGGCAAGGGATGAAAGAGATTAGGATAGATAGGATGATTCTAGAATAAATTGGGAACTGTGCTTCGACAGGGTATGATTATTCATGTTGTAACCAATAAATGTTCATAATACAAATTTTAAGTGTCGTCACCTCATAAACAAGAATACAATTAAGGAATACAATCCTTACATGGCTATATCAATCACTAAGATGATTATTGATATACTATATAAACCCTAACTTTAGGAAAAATCTTTTTGAATGATGGGTGTATGTAATGACCCATTTTGAAATACTAATGGAATATTATCATTAACATGCATATGGCGCATGCATTTTATATATAGACACACATGCATCGAATGAATTGCACTAGTATACTTACTAATTGATTATATAAAATGTCTTAGTGTAAGATACAATAAATACTTGTTAAAAGCATTAATTACTTCGCTAATTATCAAATGAAATATAATAAAATTAATTAATCTAATATTAATTAATAAAAATGATTAAATAATAAACTATTATTATAATTAAACAAGATTAATAACCATTTATAAAAAATTGTGGAGAAGACATAAGGGCTCTTGAAATATCCACCATTCTATATATATTTTATTGAAAGGACATGTAGCCGAATCACATAAAATATAGAAATCATTATATGTCATTATAATTGAAGGAGATTTAGTTTTATGTGATTTGGTTACCTATACTTTTATTATATATCTATATATATATATATATATATATATATATATATATAGATATAAAAGTAAAGTATAGGTAACCAAATCACATAAAACTAAATCTCTTTCAATTATAGGTGGCTGACTCGAGAGAGGGTTTCTTTAGAGGGAAGAATCCTTCCCCTTATAAAGAAAGCTAATTTATAAAGAAGGGGATTCTTTTTGGTCCAAGAAATTGAGAATACTGGGGAAGAAACTCTCTCACTTAAATAAAAATTGAGGGACGATCTTTGGGGCTTAGGTTTTAGCTATAGACCTACGAGACTTGGGCTCTATTTTTGGATTTTTGGGCACAAAGGATAAAATGCTTCAATCTCAAATTTTTATGTGTTTTGGAGTCGGAGAGGTTGATCCCAGATGATCTAGTAGGAATTGGTTGGCTTGGTAGAGGGAATGTAAGACTTGGGTGCAACCATGCAGTGATGTCATTCGAGGATTGACATCAACTGAGAAAACTCGGTATGTTAAGATGTTTAGATTGATAGTTTTAGATAGGAATATATTGCTACAAATTAAAATATAATGATAAGTTCTACAAACAATGATATCTACAACTACTTTCACCACAACGAATCTCTATAAAATATTGCATGTGGGAAAATATTTGGACTCCAAAGAATCCCCCTAAAATTAATATATTTTGTTGGACTTTATTCCATAAAAATATATTACGTGTTGAAAACCTACAAAAGAAGGGAATAGTTGGTCTTTCTCAATACCCTCTTTATTCTTCTAAGGAGAATTCTATCTCTAATTTGTTCTTGTAATGTCCCTTCATTCATTCAATATGGAAAAATTCTTTACATCCTTTGGAAGATTGATTGATTTGTATATCCATAATAAGTGAGTAGTTCACCTCTTTGGATCTTCATTATTTAGGATCAAGGTAGGGTCAAATTTTCTTTAAGAATCTTTGGGTTACTTTACCTAAATACTTTTTTTAGAGATTTTAGGTAGCTAAAAATAAAAGTATGTATCAATATTAGAGATTCTCTCCAAAAGTGTGGATATCAATACCCTATCCTTTCTTAATTAATTTTGGTCTCATAAGTCTCAACCACACTTTTATTCCAATGCATTACACCATAAGAGTCTAGATGGTGTGAAGGAATTGTTCTTCATATTTCTCTTCCTTCGTCTTCCTTCAATATTCTCTCTTAGAATTTGTGGAAATTGTGCCTATCAAAAGATTAATTTTCAAACTGGATTAACACACAATATTCATATATCCTTTGTTTTAATGTAGCTTCTAAAAGGTCGTGGAGGCGGCGTAGTGGTAAAGTCGGCCTCGTCATGACGGACCGGTCTTGTGTTCGATCCCAAGCAAGGTCGTAGCTCGTCGTGCGAGTAGTAACCGAACCGGGCCAAGCCCACTACCTTTATCGCGGAATGACTCTGAAACGCACTGAGAACAGGAAACCGCATGAAACCCTAGGCGCCGCCGCACAAGACATCAGCATAAGCCATAGCAGGTCTGGTTACTGACCACCCTATGGCAGCAGCTGCAGGAGGGGAGCGCTCTGCCTCCCCTCCATTGGAGACGCCCAACAACAACACGACAAAACTGACAAAGAATCTACAACATGCAAATGCAGACCCAGAATCAGCAAAAGACAACACACGAATGCAACAAGAACAGCCGGACCTAGGTCAAAGTACCGAAGACGATGCAAGCGATAGCAGACCCAATACAACGAAAGCAGATCAACCCAAGGTAACCTCGGCAACCTGCATTCCTAAAGCAGCAGAATCGATCAAGATCGAGCTACCAAGCCACCATATCAATGAGGAAATCCAATTCATGCAGGACCATGCACTGATTGGAAAGTTCTTGGGATTCTGGCCCATAGAAAGAGCCCTGCATGGCTGGATAGCTTCAAAATGGAAGCCCAAAGGACAAGTGACTCTGCAACTTGGTCCAAAAGGCTTCTTCACAGCCATTTTCAACTGCCTAGAAGACAAAACCAGAATATTTGACGGAGGGCCGTACGTCTTCAACTCTTCAGGCTTGTATTTAACGAAATGGAAACCATGATTCAATCCTGACAAAGAGGACTTCAGCTGGGCCCCTGTTTGGATCAGAATGTACTCCCTTCCGGTTGAGTACTGGAGAGAAGAAACACTGGAAGGCATAGGCAACAAGTTGGGGACCTTCATCAAAGTTGCTACTGAAACCAAGACGTGCAAATACACCTCATATGCCAGGATCTGCGTTCAAATGCACCTCACCAAGACCCTAGCAGCTACGGTAAGTCTCTTTCACGATGACTATGAATGGAAGTAGCCTTTAGATTATGAGCATATTCCTTTTCGCTGTAGGAAATTTCATAAACATGAACACCTCTTCCGGGACTGTCCATTAAATGTGCAACCCAAGTCATCTCCCAATGAAACCACCACTGACCCTGAAGGCTTCACAAAAATTCTCAATCGTCGTCGACATGCAAGGAAACACCAAGCTAACCCGCCTCCGCCCCAATCCTCTAAGGCGCCCCCCAATAACCGCTTCTCTGCCTTAGATTCTCTCGACCCCCAATCTAGCCCCAATGCCGCTAACCCTGATTCTCTGCATCCATCCCCGCATATTCACAATCAGTTCAACACCCCTTCATCCTCTGTTCTGGCCCCTTCCAAAAGTATTGACCCTCCCTCTGCTAAAAAAGCCGCACCTGCTTCAGACCTTGGTCTCCAACACTCCTCCAAAGGAAATCTTTGCTAAATGAGTCCACACAAGTTACAGACATGGATCTTGATGCGGCCTTAGCCCTAAGCCTTCATGAAGATGCAATGGAAGACAACATTTTAGACATCACTGCCCCTGACAACATGGAGGAAGATCGCGAAGATGTAGATCTAAAAGAGTTCAACATCTCCAAGCTTGATATCTCCAAATTGGAAATAGCGTGTCAACAAAAAGACTACACCTTAATCCCTCCTTGGCAAATAGATAAAATTGAAGGAGTCCTAACAAGGGTTCAGCATCATAAAAGCCTAGGCATCCAAGGAGGAAGTCAATGGGATGGAAGGAAAATCCTCAAAGAAACAAAGAAAAGAGGCAGAAAAACAGACTTACAAAGAACAATAGCAGTGGGAGAAATACTCATGAACTCGGGGCAATTCCCCAAGTTGACCAAGTTTTACAAACCTAAAGCGCAATCTCCATGAAGCTAATCTCATGGAATGTAAGAGGACTCAACAGTCCCTCGAAACACAGAATGATAAAAAATTTAATAATGCAAGAAAAACCAGCAATAGTCTTTCTTCAAGAAACAAAATGCAGCAGCACGACAATAGAAAGATTCAGCAATAAAGCTTGGGCAGGCAGTAGTTCAATCTCAGTAGACGCATCAGGCGCTTCAGGTGGACTGTCCATTCTATGGAACCCACAGATCGTCTCACTGGATAATTTCCATGCCACGCAGCACCTCATACAGGCAACTTTCCACCTCATAGGTACCCAAATCCATGGGCATCTCACCAATGTTTATTTCCCGCAATCAATTTAGCAAAAATTGGACCTCTTGGAAACAATCTCCATTCTCAATGAACAAAGACGCTACCCTTTATGGATAGGAGGAGGAGATTTCAACATAATAAAATCCATGGAAGAGAAGCAAGGGGGGCGCACCAGGCTCGACAGTGACAGCAGCGGCTTCAAACACTTCATACACAACAACCGGCTTGTGGATGTACATACCTCCAATGGTATACATACATGGTCGAATAAGCGTAAAGGAGTTCACTTTATTGCCTCTCGATTAGACCGATTTTTAATCTCTGATAATGCCATCCACCTCGGAGGAGACTTTAGTGCAGCCATCATCCCTCAAGGAGGCTCGGACCATTGGCCCATTCTTCTCCACTGGTCCCGCCCTAGCAACTGTAGCAATAGACCCTTCCGTTTTGAAGCCTTTTGGCTCTTAGACACCAGATTCAAAGAAGTGGTAAATCAGGCCTGGAAATCTTTCAACCCTCCAGTAGGAGCCAAAATGTACCAGTTCCAGCAAAAGCTGAAACATCTGAAGCAAACGCTCAAAATCTGGAACCGAACTCATTTTGGTAATATACAGGAAAGCAAACAGAAATTGGAACAACAAATGAAAGCCCTGCAACAAACTTTCATTTTGGAAGGACGTACAGAAGAGCAAAGCCAACAGGAGCAGACCCTCTGGAATCAAATTGAGGAACGTCAAAAACAAGAGGAAGTTCTATGGCGGCAAAAGTCCAGAATCAACTGGCTTAAAGAAGGTGAGAAAAATACGAAATTCTTCCATAGATCCACCATACAAAGGCGCATGCACAATAAAATCACCTTTGTTGAAAACCAGCAAGGTGAAAGAGTAGAGGATCATGAAAGTATGGAGAAAGAATTCACTGGATACTTCAAGGATATCCTACAGGAACCCAACTGTAACAGGGATGAGGCAATCAGAGAAATCACCCAGCATATTCCGAAAATTATCAATGATGATCATAATACTCAGTTGCTCCAGCCAGTCTCAACAAAGGAAGTAGAAGAGGCAATGGCTCAGCTCAAAGATGGCAAAGCACCAGGGCCAGATGGATTCACGACCAATTTCTTCCACGCATTCTGGGAACTAATCAAAACAGAAGTTTGGGAGCTGGTGGAAGAATCCCATAGCATGCATTGGGTCCTCCCGTCCTTAAATTCAACCTTCATTGCATTGGTCCCCAAAGAAGCGACATCAAACAAACCTGAAAAGTACCGGCCAATAGCGCTCTGTAATGTTATTTACAAACTCATCTCAAAAGTCATCTCCAACCGCCTCAAACCGCTATTACCTCTACTCATATCTCCAGAACAGACAGGGTATGTTGAAGGTAGGCAAATCATGGACGGCATAATTCTATCAAATGAAGTCATTCATTCTTTAAAGATGCTCAAAAAACCAGGTATGCTTCTTAAACTTGATCTCTCCAAATCTTTTGATAAGTTAAGTTGGAATTATATTCACAAAATGCTACTCGCATTTGGCTTCAATGCAATCTGGTCAAGATGGATCATGAGCCTCATTACTTCTCCCTGTTTCTCTGTCCTCTTGAATGGCTCTCCCTCACCTCCTTTCTATCCCACTAGGGGTATCAGGCAAGGGGACCCCCTGTCTCCTTTCCTCTTTGTTCTCATGGCTGAGGGCCTCAGCAGGTTGCTCAAATCAGCTGTTTCCTCCCTGTTTCTCAAAGGCATATCCCTGCATGGTCATGCACCTCAAACGCATCAGCAATTTGTTGATGATACTATGCTCTTTGGTCATCCTTCAGTTAAAGAAGCTTCAGCTTTCAACTCTCTATTATCCCTCTTCTCTGAAGCCTCTGGCACCTCCATCAACGCCGCAAAATCCCAGCTCTTTTTTTTCAATACTCCCCCCTCTACGCAAAGGATCATAGCCCGAATTCTAGGATTCACCATCTCCCACCTGCCCTCCAAGTACCTGGGTGCCCCCCTTTCCGATTTAACAATCAAGCAAGAATCCTGGAAATCACTGCTGGACAAATTGGACTCAAAGCTTTCTTCATGGACCTTCAGAGTGCTTAATCTGGCAGGTAGGCTCGTTCTCATCAAATCAGTCTTACAAGCTATGCCGCTTTATCTCTTTTCCATCTTAGCAGCTCCAAAAGGTGTTCTAAAAGTGATACGCAATCTCCAAAGAAACTTTCTCTGGGGATCTACTAGCCAGAACAGGAAGTGGGCTCTCGTCAAATGGACAGAGGTTTGCAAAACCAAATCAGAGGGAGGGCTCGGTCTTCGGGATCCGCTGCAAAGCAACAACACGATGGGAGCAAAAATCTGGTGGAACTGGGTCACCAAGCCCAATATCCCTTGGACCCAACTATGGCAAGCCAAATATGCCAGAGGCAGCCAGTGGAGTGATCTAATCCGAATCAATCCCACTTCACAGGGATCACTCATTTGGAACAACGCAAAACAGCAAAGCAGTTTCATTCAAGAACATAGCTTCTGGGAGATCCATTCAGGCAAAGCAGCCAGATTTTGGGACGACTCATGGCAGCAACTCCCTAAACTGGCAAATTTATTCCACAGACCTCTTTGGAAGATCCAAATGAATCAAGGAAGCATCCCATTGGTCCATCAATACTGGCAGCCCTCTCCAACCCATGATTTTCAAACGTGGAAACCGGCACGACTATGGCAAATAGACTGGCAGGGAGAAGCATACACGGACATTGATCAGGAACTTAACCAAAGGAAAATTCGCATCTCCCAACAACAGGACAAACTCAGATGGGGCTACACGACCAAGGGTACCTTCACAACGAAAGAAGCACATCATCTGCGCTATTCCAACCTCCAAGCGGACAGGGATCAACTTTGGGAAAAAGTCTGGCAAGAAGAGTTGTGGCCCAAAATCTCCACCTTTCTATGGCTACTTAGCAAAAAACGCATCCTCACCTGGGACAATCTCATCAAAAGAGGTTTTATAGGGCCGTCCAAATGCCCAAACTGCAATATAAATGGTGAAACTATCTACCATCTACTGGAAGAATGCACATTAGCAAAGCAAATCTGGGAGAAAGTCGAACAATGCAACATGAAGGTACACCCCAAGATGGAAGATATAATAGCAAACATAAGAACTTGGGCAAAAAATCCGTTTAAAAGCAGGGTCCTCAATTCCTTATGGAACATCCTACCCGGCTTTCTCTATTGGACCCTCTGGAAGGAACGCAACCACAGAATCTTCAACAGCACCGCCAGATCTTTAGACGACCTCTGGATCAATTTCAAAAAAAACATTCAAGAAACTTTAGGCATTAAAGCATGGAAAGATGAGGACTGGCCAGAAAGCCATCAGGAGCAAATCATATTGAAGAACTGGAATCTGGAATTTAAGTTACCAAACACCGCCACCATCAAACCTCCCACCAGATCTGCATCTCCCTCCTCTTGGTCCCCTCCTGCACCCTACTCCTTCAAGCTGAACTTCGACGGTGCTGCCAAAGGCAACCCTGGTCCGACAGGATACGGAGGAGTTATTCGCAATCACAATGGAGAATCAATGCAAGTATATTACGGCACAATGGGCTCAGATACTAACAACGCTGCGGAGCTGGAGGGTCTTTGGAAGGGAATATGCCTAGAAAACCAGAACCATCTTCACCCTCTGGAAGTAGAAGGCGATTCTCTGATTCTAATAGCAATGGCTAAAAGAATACAAGCAGGAGCTAAAGCAGTCAAGGTTGCCAAAAGTTGGCGATTGCTAAGCCGTCTGGAAGATTTGGAGGAAAAGCTCAATACATCCCACAATATAACCTTCCATCATGTCAGGAGAACAGCCAACAAGGTTGCAGATCGATTAGCGAATCAAGGAGTGTCACAGTCAACACCATACTTTTCAAGCCCCCTAAATACAGTTGATAATGCTCAACTCCAACAGGACTGCATCTCTTTGGTGCAAAAAGATCTTCCCTCCCCGGATGCGGGTGATCACTTGGCGTGAGTGGTGTACTGGACGGGTGGCGAGTCACATGGGCAGATGTCAGCCCGGAGAAGCCACCACATACCACCAGGCCAGGACAATTAATGTGCAGAGGAGCTCGACTGAGGTGAAAGACTGTTCGGCCTCGAGCGAATTGATGCAGACAGGGACATTCTGGGGGAAGGCAGCCATGGTTCAGGCGCCATTCAATGCGCGTCCAGGACAGAGGATCATGGCGCTCCATAAGAGCACTGTTCACCCGCATAATGCGCAGATACCTGAGCAACTCCTGAGGGCTACAGAGCACACTCTGGCCAGGTGCAGAATCTTAGCAGTGGTTCAGGTGAGAGTATTCGGAATGTCTGGTGGGCGCAGAGGAGGTTCGAGGGGCAGAGGCAGTTCGCGGGGCCGTTCGGTAACACAGAGGATAGTCACTTCACCCGCTTCCTCTATTGACATCCCTCAGATCCCTGGCAGCAGCTCGCGTCGACCCATCAGTCTGCAAACTGGCCAAGGAAGCAGAGATCCCCTGGACTGTGGGCATTTGGAACATCCCACAATCAATTATCACATACCCTACACTCTGGAGAACAACACGCTGATCGTGTCCGTCACTGTTGAGCACTGCAGTAACTTTTGCAGGCCACGGGAAGGGCAGACGATACCCAGAGTGGATATGGAGGTGCCTAGGGTGGATTTTCAGCCACCTCCTCATACAGAGGAAGCTGGAACTTCGACAATGCCGCCTACCCAGGGAGGAACTCAACCAGCGAAGGCGGAAGACAAGAAAGAACAACAGTTCACGAAGCAAGACGAGCCGTATGAGACAGATGAAGAATGACGATGCAGTCTCAGTTCTCCGCCCTCTTGGTTCTCTGTTCGGCCTCTCTCTGTCTTTTTCCATGTGTCTGTAT
This sequence comes from Pinus taeda, assembly GCA_000404065.3. Lineage (NCBI taxonomy): Eukaryota > Viridiplantae > Streptophyta > Pinopsida > Pinales > Pinaceae > Pinus > Pinus taeda. The sequence goes on along the minus strand of APFE031446332.1, from coordinate 90,942 downwards.
ATCAGAGTGTCTATGTGTCAATATCAGTCCCTGTGTCATTGTAAGTCCATGTGTCGATCTTACTATGAGTCGACTATGACAGTCTACGTGTCCTCTGTGTCAATTGTCCAATGTGTTGGCTGAAATGCCTACTGTGTCGGTTTTAGGTCGGTATGGCAAGCAGGAAAGGAATGGTCATTTTGACAGAAAGTCATGAGAAATCTCCACGGAGATACAAGGCCTCGGCCTTTTGTAATTTGGATGTAAACCTTCAGTTTTTGTAATATATTTAGCATAGTCTTATGCAGAAAAAAAAAAAAATGTAGCTTCTAAAAATAATCGAAGGGTGACAAGGGATCGGGGAGTGATTTTTTCCTCAGAAACAAAGAATTGGACTATGTTTGGGCTTTACACTTATTGTCTAATAATATAGTAGAAGCATATGCTCTCCTACCGGGACTTTCCTTGGCAAAGAGAAAATGTATAATGTCCTTATTAGTTTTGGGAGACTCCCATTTGATCATTTAATATATTGTTGCTACGTATCTTCCATGGGATAATAAATTATGCCAAGTGATCAATAGTAGGCTTATTTCTCCTATTCAAAATTATTTCATATTCTTTTTTCTAATAAATAAGAAACATATGCCGTCACTAAGAAAAGAATCTTTTTAACACATGAAATAGTTATTAATGGACAAAGCACTTTTTCCCCATACTTAACCTTCACTCATGATAAATTTTGTTTCAAACATATTGGATAGTAATTGGTTTGTGGAACATTCCAATGTCCCTTGAAAAAGTCAACTTTCTTGTTGAAAGGAAATATGGAGTAACGCCTAGGATTATTTGGTCATCTCTTTAAGACTTTGAATTCTATGGAACTTAAAGGTTTTTGAATTTTTGCACATACCTGAAAGTGTTAACTTTCCAAAACTTTATCTTAATGATCATTTATAGTTGAGGGAAAAAAAATCTTCTATTTAGTAGAAGTTATTATCTCTGCCTTACAATAGTTATATAACAATTTACATAATTATATCCAATAAAATTATTATAGCTATTTAATTTTTCTAAACATATTTCATAATAAATTAACAAAATAAAATATCATTGAAATCAATTCATTAAAACAACATTTTTTGTTATCTTGATTTATAAAAAAAGAGAAATAGTGGTTGGGTGCGATGTTAAGGGACTCCTAGTGTTAAGTCCCCTATTCAATTCCTCGCCATGTTTGTAATGCCTCCTCCCACATTTACCCACTTTGAAAATATCTCTAGGGTAAACATGAGCTAAGTTTCATTATGATATGAGACGACCTCCAAGTTATAATTATGGAAGTAGGGCTTGCAAATTGAAAACAAACTAATATCCCACAAGGACTACAAACTGCCTAGGAGCCTGCAAAGCACCCGAGGTGATCAATTATTGAGCTGGAACTCTTTTTCAATAGGCTTATCCTCCAACTACACCCATAAGACTACATGCATGTGGTGATGACGCTTCAATCACACCCTTAATCCTGCCTTGATGTGGTTATCACCCAAATTTCTCAGTTAAGTGCATGTGGTTGCAAGATCTATGCTATCTTTTCATGCTAGCCTCCATACCATTTCCCAAAACTACTTGCAAATTCATAGAATCATTATTAAGATTAAAATAATGCCAAGAGTTCAACTTGAAAAAGATCTTTACCAGGGCACACCTAGTACATAACATATATTTCATCAAACATATGCTAAAAATGAAAGCTACATGTCATGAACACATATCTGATCATAAACTTCTAAATTTCATTTGAGAATCAAAAAGAAGGTTTTGAGTCCTCACTAACTAGCTAAAAAACACTTGTTAATCCATGCATTCGTCAACCATCTAGTAACTTAACAAATCATTAACAAGAGCCATAGTTAGAGTGTAACATATAAGTAGGTATATAATCAACATATAACTAGAAAAAGGACCATAACAAATTAACCATAATGTCAACATGATAACCAATACAAGTGCTCATAGATCAAAATAGCAAAATAAATCTTATTAAAATTTGAAAATTCCAACCAAGTCAGGGACTTCCATGTATCACCCAATTGACTATATATTGTGTTGAACCAAATATCTCTTTCATCCAATCACCTTCGCACCATATTCTGAGTGTGAATATGGGATCATAGAAGTTAAACCAAAATCAAAGAAAATAGGGCTTCGAGAGACCAAAACAACTCAACTCTGAAGCATATTTATCTCAGCTATATTTTCCACAAATCACTAACATCAACAAGATCGGTCTCTACCCAAGTTGTCCAGGGTTCTAGAAACTAGTAACTCAACCTAAAACCTCTAGGGAACTGAGTTATTCTAGGGTTCCAAAGTGTTTGTCCCAACCTCAAGGCTCCAGGGATTAGTAACTCAACCTACATATGTCGGGTTACAATGATCAAGGCAAAAGAACCACCACATGGAAGACACCATAGTTCAATATGTTTGCCTACTTATTAGATAGTATTTTTTCTTTCCATGAGTTCCCAAGTCTAGGTTGGAAGTGGACTCTAAGAGAACTCCCCATCAAAGTGCATTGCAGGTTATTGTCATAATACAACTATAAAGCAGTTTATAAAAAGCTTGTTGAGAACTTCTTCGTTGAATTATATATGATTATCTTTAAAGTAGAAGCCCCTTGCATGTCTCACAAGGTTAGAAAATATGTTGTAGAGAAATTAGATTGGTTTGCTTCCCCTGAAGGTACATACCTTAAAGTTTTTAGCTCTTAGATGCCTCCACGTCTATTGCCAAGGTATGTGACTAACAAAGTGGTCATGGAAGAAGTCATATACCAACTAAGAACATGTTTATCCCAGTTGTTGTAGAAGAAGAAGAAGGCACCTTGGCCCCCCTTTCCTTTGCAAGTGGGATCTTATGAGCTCAAGAGCATGAAGGTAACAAAAACAAAATTTAAGGAACTTTTTTACTTTTTGTTCGGTGAGATGGGTTTCGACAGATATGATCCTAGGGTTGTGTGTAAACAACATTGTGGCAAGTTGCATTTTTCCCGGCCATATGATCACCGAGAATAAGAAGAAATATAAAGAATTGGTACAATTATTCCCGAGTACATGCGACAAGTGACGAGGCAAGCCCTCCCAATATGATTCACGAGTAAGATGTTGTCCAAGAAGTGAATTATAAAGAAGTTCCTACTCTAGTCAGCATTTCCAACCCTAAGAGGAAAGTTGTGCATAATATTGAGGAAGAGAGTGGCTGAAAATTTATAGCAAATCCTATTACTACTAAATGCGCCATTGAAGTTGAAGATAGGAGAAAGGAGTTTTAGGAATCAAGGAAGAAGCAACATGAAGAAGAACATAAATAAGAGGAGGAGCAGAAATAGGAAGAGGAACTGAAGAAAAATGAAGAACAAGAAAATAAGGAAATAGAAGACATGTAGAAAATATGGGAAGATCCAAGAAGGAAGGAAGAAGAGGAAAGTAGAAAGAAACAATAGGAGGAAATGAAGTTAAAGAAATTGGAAGAAGAATAACATCAAAAGTAGTTGGAAGAAGAAGAAAGTAGGAAGAAGAAGGGTGAGGAACCTAAAAGAGAGAAAAAGGAAGAGACATAGGCCCAATACATAGAGCTTGAACATGAGGAGGATGATTAAGAGGTAGAAAATGTGGCTATTTCATAACAGACTAGTTATCAACCACTACCTCCTCCTACAGGTGTCCACATCCCATTTACTAATATGGGAGTGTCTCCTCCACAAAATGACTTGGTAATGGATATTTCAATCTTACCTTTGATCAATTGAAGAGAAGAATATTGCAGTAGAGGCAAAAGTAATTTCCAAATGACCCTATTCATCCTATTTATATCCACACAAAGATGGTAATTGGGCGAAATACTAGAAAGAGTCTAAGAATTGTCACAGTAGCAAATGCAACCTTTATATAAACCACAAAAGTGAACAATTATATCTTAACGAAACAAAACAAAAGTTAGCAAAGGATTTGGTTTCCACAAGGCAACAGATCGACCATCTCCTTGCTAAAAATCAGAGGTTGTCTTTTTCTACTTCTAACATGAAGGAAATACAAGAAACAATGCTTGATGAGATTCAGTCACTAGAGGACACTATGTGACAACTATATGAGGAAATTATCACCCTTCATAAGGTGATAGTTAGCTTGCATGCAATACGAAAGTGGTTTTGAGAGAATGTAAAAAATTTAAAGACAATTCATGTATCCATTGGTGCAATCCAAGAATTGGGCATTAAGTATAGAAATGCACCATCATAGTTGGTCAGGAATACAATTAGGGATGCTAAGTTAGATAGATTCAAGTTTAGGATGCTTATATAGGGTAATAAACACCTCAACACTAATGCGGCCAACACCATATCTGCTTAATCATGACTATATCAGGGGTTAGACTCCTTGGTATAGTGCACAAGATACCTTCCATTGGAGAATTAGTGGAAACAAAGGGGAGAATTTTTTTCAAAAAAGAGATAGAAGAATTCTTAAGAAAATTGAGATAGCTGACCACTAAAGAATATTCAGAGTTCACAAAAGACAATGTTCTACAATTTGTAACTAGACCTGTCAAGTTGAATATGAAGCTATTATTATTTTGGAAGAACATTTATAGTGGTTCTACAACAATTTACCTAAGCTGCAAAGGAAGAAGGAGTTATATATAATTCAGATCTTCCATCAAAGTGTGAGAACATAACAACACAATACAAGGATTGGTACCAATATGTCACATTGGAACTACATGTAGAGGTTGTCGAGCTATGACTTCCTCAAGCTCAAGCATGATGTATTATTTTTGTATTATTAGGCCCTAGCCACATTTTTTTCTTAAGTAATTTTGTATTTCAAAAATAATAAGAAATTTAAATGCAAGCGGAAGTCTAAGAGTCACATAGGGAATATTAAGATGTATTAGATATAATAAGGACAAAAAAGAAAGTCAAGAGTCATGAGGGATCTAAAAGGTCACAAGAGATGGTGAAAAGTCACCTCAATTTTTATAAATAAACCCTCATAACTCAAGAAAAGTGCTTTAAAATTAATATTGGGAGTCTTGGCTTCTCTAGCATAACATAGGATTGAATATCGTTCTTTGGAGAAGAACTTTGTAGGTTCATTTTCCACTATTGGGGCTAGAGTCATATCATTGTATTGTGTACTTGGAAATTTCACTTAATTACCAGAAGCTCTCAGAGCAATCACACTTTCATGAATTTATTGTGGATATTGTAATACTACTCTGTAATGTTTGTGGTATATGTTATTTCATGCATGTTAAGGTCAATGAAGTATTTCGTTAACTTTAACATTCATCTTATTGAATATGTGTTTTATTTTCTTTCATGATTGTTGTTATCTTGTGAACTATTTCACGAGTTAATTAATGATTCTTTCTTATATGTGTGTGAAACTTTTAATATAGTGTTGGAAATAATACTGAGAGGGGGGGTGAATCAATATTAGCAAATCAATATACATTTTTCATTTCACACTCTGATTCATATATGCTACTTCAGTTATGGGAACCCGCATGTACACGCAACTATGATTAATGCAACTAGTGTATATCCAATAAAATTATGATTCAATTAGTCCTTCATATGTTGATCTTTTAATTAGTGCATCAGAACTTCATTAACCATATAAATAGTAAATAGGTGTAGTAAACCAGAACAGATCATCACACATGAACACCATGATGTAAGGTGGAAACCCAGTGCGGGAAAAAAATCACTTGTTGTCGTCTTCCTTTAATATAAGAAAAACATGTTTACAATCTTGTATTGGTGCAGACTCATACCAATATGTAGGCACCCATCTGCAGAAGGCTACAACCTTCTCTCATTCTCCAGCTACTAATGGAAGGGAGCTACAACTGCTTGGCTCTTGTACTAGCTGATATAATTACTAGTACGTAGGCGTCGACCTACAAAAGGCTACAACCCTCTCTCGTTTTCCAGCTACTACTAGAATGGAGCTCAGACACCCTGGCTCTTGTATTCGCCGGTAGCTTTACTAGTACATAGGCGCTAGCCTACTGAAGGCTCCAACCTTCACTCTTCCTCCAAGGACCACGTTTCATAAATTTTTAGACTGGATACTCCTGGATCACAACACCATAATTTTAAGGCCACTTTTCATCCAATTTTCATACTGGACCCATCAACAACATTGAAGCTCAAAATCAATCACCACTGCAATATAACCATTAACTACACCTGCATCATCAATCTCTGAATCACCGAACACTGAATCACTGAAACCCTGTCATCAAAACATGGTCACCAAAACACAGAGCAGAACACAAAACTCTGCAAATTCAGATATCATATTTCATTATGTATACGCTACTCTGATGAACCAAAACAACATGCATACGTGCTTTTACCAAATCGAACTCACGTACAGATCAGCACCTACTAACTAATAACTTTGCAACTATTCCAAACATCAATCATACCCAAATCATAAAATTTATAGAATAAACATGCGTCAATAATTCAAATCTAGTCTATCCATGATCAGACCACATAATGATAAAACATTCCAAGCCTTAAGATCCTGATCCATCATTCATCATTATCCACATGGGAGAATCCTTGGTTCAGATCAAGCAAAGCATCACAAACCCATAACCAGCATACTGGATCTCATACTTCATCAGATATTCAATCCTTGCACATCTTGCACACTTTGGCCTAATGATCTTCTCCTCCTTATATAAGTTTAGGCCTCTCTCAATACCGTGGCCCAAAACCACATAAGACCAATACCTTGGACCCAATACCTAGGGTCAATACCTCAGACCAAATACCATGGACCAAAACTTAGTTTTCCAACATGTATGTGTCTTTCCTTCTGTGAAAGTGCGTGTGTACATTATACGCTCATTTTGGTCTGCTAACCTGCATGTATATGTTGCTTTGTTAAGGTGAACTTGCGTATACCTCTCTCTAATCATTAATTCTTTTCTCTTGACTCACTATACTATGATCTGTCATCTGAGTGAGTTTCGATCAAGGACAACACCTGTATCATACTTGTATAAGAATGCCAACATATAGTACTACAACGTTTCTTCTATAGGTTCACTCCCTTTTCTCCTTACGTGAAAGGACCTCTTATGCATTACAACTGATATTTCACAAAGTTTACTCACTTGTTATGTTCAAATTTATGTGCATGCCCTCTTATGTTGTTTATTACAACCAAGGAGCATATTTAAGATTGCAATTATGTTGGTCAGGTATATTTCCTAGATGGGGCTCCTACTCCAAATGGCGTGTGGTCGAATTGGGAATTCATACTGGGGAGACCCCCTTTCTGTCGTCAATATCTAATGCCGTCAACTTATCCTTACCATGAGGTCCTTGTAAGAATAATTTGTTGCTCTCCAAAATGTGTCTCTTACATAAAGTAATTCAAAATAAATATTTTTATATCCCTAAGTAACCCAAGAATTGGTGATTTCTATTTTATTTCCATCAACCTCATTCACCAAAAATTGGTTGTACTCCGAAAATCCATCTAAGAAAGACAACATTTATGAACATATGATCCTTTGTAGTAGAATATCTATGTTAATGTGTGGATAATTGTTTTTAATGTATATGACATAGATTATGGAAATCCACACAAAATATAATATCAAGTGATCTATTTATTACTACCATAAGGTTTGATAACCACATGACTAACTTATTTGTAGAGTGATTCTTGCATCATGTAATTTTTCCAAATCCTTTTGCAAAAGAGGAATCAAATTTAGTTTTATCTATCTCAGCTTCTAGCGAAAAGGATTAGCAACCTCCTTTAATGAAATTGCTTGATGACATATTTACTGTAAGATTTTAAATCATGATATAACCAATAAAAAACATATTTAAAATTAGTGACAATATTTTTAATGGATTTCCTTTCCTCATATGTTTTTCCTACTCCAAATATAATTATATTTGCTTCCTCATGTGATCCAATAATTATTTCGACATATTAATTTCGATTGGTGGCCTCTGTCCTTCCCTTGTGCATGTCATACTTGTTGAAAATATGTTCAATGGGGACTAAGCCTGAAAAAATATTGTTCTCTTTAAGTTGTAGAAATGAATCCCTATATGTCCATTAAATTTCATTCTCTAAATATTCTTGCAAATGGTTCATAAACATGATAATTTTTTCATCCTGCTCAAATCCTTTCCAATGGATATTTTTATCTATAGAGGAAATGTTTTAATTTATTATAACTTTCCACCTTACATTAATTCTTGGAAAAACTGCAAAATTGAAGATGAAACTACTAGCACATCTACCTTTTTATTAGTTATGTCAAAGACAAAGGTTCAAATTCTTCCATGGAATCCAACACCACATCCCTATATATTCTCAACATTTCATTCTTATAATAATATAAAGAATTGAGGTGGAATATATGAAGGCCATAACTACAAATAATATTTAAGTTCGTAAGACCAAAATCTTTAGTTAGTTTTTAACCAAGCAAAAGAAATTCACATTCATCTATATTATTAGTGGCTTCAAACTCCAAATGAAATGCATAATAAGAAAAATTATCTTCAAGTTAAGTAAATACAATACCTTCACTATTACCTATTCCGAAGTTCGACGAAATGAAGTCCCGTTCTCCACATGTCGTCAGTATGCTTCTGAGGAGACTCATCTAAAGACATTACTATATATGAACCAAAGCCATCACCGAAACACATCAATTCATTAACTAGATTTACCAAGCCCTCTATATGGTTCCCTCTTAGTTTCTCTCAATATAGAGTCACAAAATCTCTATCACCATTGGGAATGGTAGCATAGGAGAACTCCATCTAAATGTTACAACACAAATCAACAACTCATTTTCTTGATAGATGCATACCCCAAGAAATTGGTGCATCAGTCACCATAATATCCATAACCAACAAAATATTTGGATGATATGCTAAATGAACTATATATATTTCAATAAAACCACATACTAGGACTTCCTAAGAATCAATTGCACAAATATTCCTATATTTCGTTAGGTTATTAATAGTAGCTTCTTCACATTAGAAAATTTTTGAGGTAAAATATGGCCTCACAAGAAAAAATGTACAAAAAAATAAACTTTAAATGAAACATTAAGATTCAATATGATGGTAACATCCATAAGGGAAAATATTTTTGGAGTGAAGAGAAGAAAACTATTTTTTGTTATTGTTTATTTGCTTCTGTCATTGTAGGTTTACTCAAATTTCAATTGTAGACACTCGTTGGATGGGAAATTAATTTTTTTGTCCAATAAGTACCCACATTGCATGCTCTTGAGTAGACCAACAACAAAAAATGAATATAGATGGATAAATGTGTTTCTTTTCATAAACACACATTTTTCTCATGTATTTTCAACCTTTTCATTGTGGATCTGTTCAAAAGTATACATAGTGGGTATTCTTTGGACGTGGAATTAAATATGCATCTATCGAGTGTCTCCACTTAACATTTGAGTAAACCTATAAGAAGATAAGCTAAAAATACAGTAAGGAAAAATAAATTCCTTTCATTTCATTTAAAAATATACAACTCTTATTTTATTTTTTTAACTATTATTTTATTAATTTGTTCAAGAGGCCCATTTTAGATGTAAAAATCCCCCCAACATAATTTTAATGGTCATAACATTCATGGTAGCCACAAAATCCAATAGATAATCATATCTTATCCATCCTATCACTATCAATGGCATGAAGAATGAATTATTCATTTGATTCTTAACGCTGTTTTGAGTCATTATTTGTAAAATGGTGGGGCTATCTCCCACTTCTCTTGTGCTTGAATCCATACCCTATTTAATCTCAAACCTTTGTGCCCCTCTAATTTTTTTCTTTCTTATCAAAAACTTAACCTACTCCTTTAAATACATTTGAACCTTTGCATTATTCACCCAACTTACTATGTCAAAAGAGGGATGGGAAGATGTTCAAGTTTCATTAGCACTCTCATCCTGAGGGGATTTAGGTTGAATTTCCTTTTATAGAGGTGATGATGGTTCTAACTAGCTTGTAACTCTACCTTTTCTTGTACTATAGGCAATGGCTTTAAATCTACCAACATAGATCCATGTTAATTATGGATCTAATAAGCACCAAGATAGATCAAATCTCTTTTCATTATATCTCAAGAGATTTCATCCCTCCCTGCTCTTGGTATATCCAGAATTAAGATGGATAAGATGGTTTAATTATTAATAATTGATAATTGTAATTCTTATTTTTTTCATTTTATTTAATTAATGTTTTATGTAGTTTGATCTCGTCAAAATGTTTTAATTAATAATTATAATTATATTATTATTTTATTTTGTTTTTTTTAATTGTATTTTATTTTTATTTTTATTGTTATGTAATTTGACCAAGTCAAAATGCTTACATAACATAAAATAACCTTACAACATCTCTTCCATATTGGCTATAAAGCATCTCTCTATGCAACTAGCATACATATAGTTGAGTTCTTTTGGAGTAGGAAACTTACCAAAAAAGTGAGTTTCCTTGTCATCACCTAATATGTTCACCTGACATTGTTGATTTTCCTCATCACAAAAATCCCTTCCTCCAAATATAATGTTTCATGTGAAAATGGAACACGTACCATCTAATCTTATTTTATCCAAATAAACCATGGCATGGAAAGTGTTACAAGCTCTTAAGACGTATGGATGAGGGTAATCAACCATGTTGGTTTATTCCAATGAATTAGATGCAATAGGGAATTTTCTCGTAAGGCTAGAGTTAAAATATCAAAAAATAATTTAATAATAAATTTTAAAATTAAAATTCAAACAACATGAAAACAAGGAGAAATACTAGATCTAAGGTAATAGAAAACTGCTTTGAGACACTAAAGTCTAATGAAGATCCAATACCTCTTCCTTATATTACTCCAACTCTCACTCCTTAGCCCTGTATATCAATCAAAGAAACAACTATAGATACAAAATACAATAAAGAGCTATATATACATGTCCGTACCCAAATGTGATGCATAAATGAAATAGAATTAATAAGAACATTAATATTGGAACAAGAAGAGAGCTTCTTATATGTATGAATGAACAACAAGATATAATGCACCCTAATCATAAATCATGGTTACCAAGTAGAACCACCCTCTAGATTTCTCCATCCCAAGCTATTGAAGACCACCTCCCACAATCGTTGTCTCCAATATAGGGGATAATACCACAAAGTAATGGAGAAACTAATTGAGGATGGAAATGAGGGTTTCTTGAGAGAGAGAGTGAGTAAAGGAAAGAATGACTGTCTTGGATTTTAATTTTTTTGAAAGAATGAGGATGCTTTCAAATTCTCTTAGATTTGGCTTATCTAATACATTCTTATATACCACAAAAATTTGGTTAGGGATTAATGGATGAGCTATACAGAGTGGATTCCATTTTAACTTGTAATTGTACTTGAAAACATGTTAATTTATATATTTTTCATGTGTTTTATTAGCATATGCAAGGTGTAATTAAAAAAACATGTTGTACATGATATGCAGTATACGAAGATCACATATATACAGTATGTTAGATAGAGTACTTGCACATGGAAAACATTTTTTTTGAAGCTTTCTAAGGGAGATCGAGGCTATAAAGAGGGAGGGGAATGTCATATAGGCCATAGAGAGAATATTAAGATATAAAGTTACAATAGATGGTATAGTAGATGTGATGTAATGAATGAGGTCAGAAGATTGACAAGATGGTCAAAATGCATTATACACAATATGGAGGGATACTTCAAGAATGATCAGGAAGAATTCACTAGTTAGCAATCTGAAGCATAATTGTGAAAAAGGAGAAGTAAGATAAATAATGTACTAAGGTATTCAAACCCATGCTCAAAGAAGGAAAAGCATGGTCGCCAAGTCAAGTACACTTCAGATCCATGTGCATATATATATAAAGTGACAATCATGGCCATGAAAAATACATAATAGAGCTATGTCTTTGTATATATAAACTCAAAGGAAACTTGGATCATATATAAGTGAACAGCTGATCCCCCAAAGAAGTACCAGAGTCATGTATACTAGAGTGATATTGTCCAATCAACTTGGGTGTTAACATATAAAACACAATTGATCTATGAACAATAAGCATGATAGGATTAGTTCACTCTCAAGAATTTAAGAGACTAACAAGTGAACCATGAGGTAGACACAACCTGAGTGTTACAAAATGTAACTAGTGTCAGTATTCATGGTTGACACCTAATCATTGGATTTGGGTGAACACTTGTAAATAATGTAAATAGTAAATAATGGAAAATAAAGAGCCATCGGGAGATGAAGCCCAAGAGTCACTCCCTCATGTATATAACCATGAGTAATCTTAATGAATAAATGAAATTCATTTGAGGATTTACCTCCTGGCCTGACATGGTATCAGAGCCAACCCCATTTTTGGCTTCCATTTTTTCCTTTTTAACTCCTTCCTTCCTCTGTTTTGCATCTTTTGTAGACTGAAATCTCTCTCAAATCGCCACAAAATCTCATTCATTGTTGAATAATTTAGTTGAAAACTCTCTCTTCCTTGAGTGCATTAGTGCATTCCTTTTTCAACAATAATCTTACTATTGAAGGGGTCGTATTGTTGCATTGATGCATTCTTTGCAACTTGGTGCATTGAAAAGTTTGAAACGATTGAAGAATCGGCATGGAACCTGTGCGTTAAAAGACTTAAAGCTTGGTCAAAACCTGGAGGTGTTGCATTGAAATACTAATTACATTTGGTAAGTTCTTTCAATGATCATAATCCATTAACAAGCTCATACATTAAAGAATATTGATGGTCAATGGCATATATGGTGAATGCTTAAGTTTTTTTTAGTTGATTGAATGGTGTGTATGTTGGAGTGACTATGTCTTCGTTAGTAAATTGACTTTTCATTAGCCATTATTGTGAAATTTGAATTCAAATTATCAATTCGTGGAACGCTGTCTTTGCAGGCTCTCATGTATCATGTTCCCATACTATCTCAGGAGTTTTAAACTCCTCTCACACCAATCCTCACTACACTATTGTTTCCATATGCGGTCCCCTCTATCGCTGCCATATGCGGCCCATGCTACACAGTTGGCCCTCCTCCCATACATTGCTCTCATTGGGTCCCATACACTTCTCTTGATGGTTTCGATACACTTCTCCCTCCCACTCAGCTTCAACCCTCCCTCTTCGCTTCCATACGCTTCTCCCTACTGCTCCAATATGTTTCTCCCATATGTTGCTCCCTACATTGAATGTGTTAATATCTACACATACAACCCTTCGCTAGATAGACGCTTCCCCCATTAATACCTCCCCATATATTCCCTTCCCCACATAATACCTCTGTCCAAAAAAATATGCACTAGAATAGAAGTGATTTTTTTCATAGTATATTACAAACAAAAGTATTTTTTTATAGTATACAAATTTTAAAATGAATTCATTGATATCTACTGTGGGAGTGGTTCTCACCGGGAAGGAGAAATGTCTTGAGTGGTATTGGAAGATCAAACACACTCTCATTTTCAATGATTTGTGGAAAGGAGTTTGTGTAGGAGAAGGAGATAATGAACCTGCAAAGGCTACCTCAGACAAGGAATTTTCCATTTGGGAAAACAAGAAAAGCAATGCCTATGCCTTGATTGTAGCATTTGTAAATAAAGAGGTGATTCGCCTTATTTCACCATTTTCAAATTATTTCAAAGCCTTACAAAATTTAAAGGAACTCTATGATTCACACTTTGTGCTTTAAGTTGTCCAATCGATGATTAAATTGTTTAGCCTTGAATTACAAAATGATGATCCTCTTGCTCTAGCATCAAAAGTAAAATCTATTATGCATGATATCAAAGTCATTAATGTTGAACCAGAAATTCCTTTGATATAGTTTGTCAAGGAACTCTATCCCACTTATTCAAATTATCTTGAGTCATTGCAAGTGTTATCAGCTAAATCTGCCTTAGGCTGAAAGAAGGCAAAATTCAGGGTAACCACAAACCACGCTCAGTCTGGTAGCTAGCCCTACCAGAACACGAGAGGGCTCTCCGCGAGTCACGCTCAGTGAATAGATAAATGAAAAGGACTGAGATGACTTACAGCGAACTATTTATATTAGGCTAGTAAGTGAATACGGATACAAGAAGTGATTTTTATGAATGATTGTGTTTTTGGGATGATATGGGACCAATGGACCTCAATGAACAGAGAACTTAATATAAAGGCACGGATTACTTCGTGAGGCAAGATAGGCGAAAAGCCTAGCAATTTAGTTTAAGATAGTGTGGAATGGAGAGATTGATTAAGAGGGTGAAAAAGGCATGGACAACATGAATCCTTTTCAACAGAAGAATGAACATTGAACATGAAATTGTCCCACAGACAGAGCAATAAAATTAAATTCTACCTTAGCTAACTAAGAAAATTTCAATGGAAATGAATATGAAATGAGCTATGAAACATAGCAAGATACATATGAAACATAAGAGACACATTTTCTACACTCACAACCACATGAATCTCATGAAACAGAGCCACTGCATTTTATTAATCCTCTGTCGAAAATATACAATGCAGAAACAAAGATTCCTTCCCACAGTCTCCAAGAAGTTACAAGCCAACCAACCCTTTGCAAATGGTTTTCATACAATATATAGAATGTGCCATGAAGAGATAGAATTCCTAAGGGTTGGGGAGTTACTCGAATCATTACAAACTGAAGGTGGAGAGCCAAACAGCAGCTACAGGTGTAGCGCCACAAACATGACAAATGGCTTGGGTGGCCCTTTCCCTTCCTTTGCCACTTGGATAACTGACCATATGGAGTGAAAATACTTATAAAACCACCTCAAGTACCGAAAAACTGAAGTGCATATGAGTGGGCCCACTTACAAAAAGTCGGGAAGCGAAATTTCGTGAAATAGAGGCATTTTGGCCCTTTTTCCTATATGCGCCGCGCCCCTTTCCTGTATGCATCACGCCACTTTGAGGCCATGTTTGAGGCACTTTCCGAAGTCAAAAATGAGCACAAGATAGCTTGTTGGAAAGCCTGTCCTATCTACTTTCCAACCCAAGTGGAACTTTTCAATTTAGAGATCATTTTCCCCTCCAAATCTTTATTCTCCCAAGGCTGCTTCCTGTGTGTCAAAATAGGGGCAGTGAGGCCATTTTTTTTTTGTGTATTTTTCCCTTTTGGTACCCAAGATCTTCTCCAAATTTCTTACTCCTAGTGCCAGTAATTTTGATTTTGCATGAAAAATCCGAAAACACAAACCATTTCTCATTTGGATCTCCAAATCTTATGCATCGCACCGGTGGCGTGGCACGTATAAAGAAAAAACCTGTTTTTGTGCCAAAAATTTGTCATGCCACCAAAATTTCCCAAAATTCCTTTAAATTTGGGCTGGAGGTCCTCTATGAAGTGCTATGACATGCCAAGGAAGCTTCAGCCAAGATTCGTAGCCGATCTTGCTCTTTTTCCTCTTTGGGTTCTTTTGTTGCTTTGCTCAATTTTGCCTTCAAATTCCTATTTCGTGCCTTGCAAACCTTGTTCCATACCCAATAGTGGTTTTTCATGTTCCTGAGCATGTACTTGTCCTTGGTTTCTTTCACCAATCCCTATGTGTGTCCATCTCGTACTCCGATGAATATTTTGAAGCCGTGACTACTATGTATACTGTACCTAGGCTGCCCTTTGACGATGGTGTGAGGCTGGGTGCCTTTGTAATCTCTGTTACCAAGGGGAACAATGAAACAGAGATTATTAGGAAGGGAGTGATGAAATGGGGATAGGGTTTATAGGGAGAATTTTGTTATGGATATGGGAGGAGTTTGGGGTATTTTGATGGGGTAGGGTTTGGGGTTTCTATTGAGCAATAGGAGGAGGGGAAAGGGAATATGAGTTTGGTAGTGTTAGGGTAGTGATAATAGGAGAAATGACATGGGGGAATAAGGAACATAGGTGGGTAGGAAAAATCAAACTTTGGAAACCACGAAACTGTTACACAACCCTAGGAAATGGTTTTTCTTTGGTGTCTTCTTATGTTTGCTTTATGAAATATTTTTGCATTCAATGACCGGTAATAACCCACTATATATTTATCAAATTTGATGCAAAAGTGAGTGTGAGAGCCTACCTTGAAATTATAGGGGCTTCACAAAAAATTTGAGGGAGTTTTGGCACGTTCTGGGTGCTTTATCTTTGTGTGTCGCGCCCTGGTTATATGCGCCATGCTCTGGTTATATGCGCTACGCTCCTATTATATGTGTCACACCCTTTTCCAGGTGACTTTTGGAGGCCTTCCTGGTGTCCAAATTGGGCGCAAGATAGCTCGTTGGAAAGGTCATTGATTCTACTTTTCAACCCAACTACAATTTTTCAATTTGGAGTTCATTTTCACTATCAAAAGTCAAATCTCCCAAGACTGGTAAAAATGTGACCAGTGAGGCTGCCTCAAGGCAAGGTGCTGTTGCAGTCAACATTTGAATGCCTTCCTCAACTCCAAATTGACGTGATGATAGCTCATTGGAAATTTCGTTGTGTCTAGTTATCATTTTACTCACCAAGAAAGTCATTTGGCCAACCAAGCTAGGATAAAACTTGATTTTCCCAAGGTCACTCCAGTGGTGCATCAATTCTCCCGAGGCAATTGTATTTTTTACATTTCTTAAAAACAATGACACTTGTGTAAAACGTGAAGGAGGTTTTTCTTCCTCAGTCTATTATGGACAAAACCCTCTCTCAGTTTTCCCAAATTCATCTTTGATTTCTCAGAAACATCAGTTGAGTGAAACCTATTTCGATGTGTGGGACAAGGGATTTGTCGAAATGAAGCGAAATGAAGGGGATAGGGAGTTTCTAAATTCTTGAGGAAATTTTGGGAAGTATGGAGGGATGTTAGGAAGTAGGGGAAAGTGGAATCTTAGAAATTAAGTGAGGGGAACGGGTCCAAAAAGGAAAAACACAGGCCCAACCTAGAAAATTTCCAAGGTGTAGCAAGAAACTAGCGTTTGTGCGAAAATGAGGAATTTGGGGGATCTCAATGATGGGAAGTGTTTTATAAGGTACTTTAAGGATAGGGAAAGGTGTATGAACATCAAGATACAAGTTTTACCGATGATTTGACTGTCCAAGAGAAATTGCCTTCAAAACCCTAGGAGAGGGAAATGAACCTTGCGTAGGTGCAACTGAAGCATGAACAAGGTGTAAAATGACCCAGTGGAACTTGAAATTATGATGAAAACCCTTTGAATGATGGTACACTCAGTTGAATGGTGACATGGAACATCATTTGGACACTTTGACAAGGGTAAAATCAAACCCCAGACCTAGTACCTAGTGACCAAATTTTGCTTGAAGACTTACTGAAATGAAAAAATTTGACCTTGACACCTTAAAATAACTTGTGTAAGAGAATGTTCAATCACTAGAGGAAGGCTACAAATACTGACACTAACAGCAAGAAAATGGAAACTTCAAAGAAATTATCTTTGACTCCCTTGTAAATGAATTTGGTGAGAGAGAGAAATCTTTTGGGAAGATGACATCTCCTTAGTCTTCTAAAGAAGTTGTGTATCTTGCACATAGAGAGAAGAATCACACTCAAGATTCCATAGGAAGAGGTGGTCGAAGAGGAAAAGGAAGAAGAAATTCAGAGGTAAGGGGGGTACACACTCTCAAGGAGAAAAGTCTGATCTTCATTGCATACATTGCAATAGAGATGGATCACATGATGCATCCAAATGCAAGTTGCCTTGGGACATAATTGAGAAGGAAATAAATCAACCTAATGGTAAAACCAATGACAAAGAGAAAGGTAAAGCACCTGAATCCACTCAATATGTTGTGGCACATTGTAATATTGGAATAAATGAAGATTTGTTTAATGCTTCACTTGGTTCTTGGAAAAATGATTGGTTGCTTGATTAAGGAGAAACTTGCCACATGAAATTTAGAAAATATTTTTTTCAATAATTTACTGATAGTGTTGATGGAGCAGTATACTTTGCAGAAAAATAAAAACTCAAGCCATCAAGGCTTGGCACAATTAGGCTCAAATTTCCTAGCCTTCTAAACTTTCGTCTGCATGATGTTTTATATCTCCCACAGTTGAGGAGAAACTTGATGTCCTTAATCCACATCCACCAGCAAGGACACTCCATTCATATGTTTGATGGCAAGGTTGAGGTGAGAAAAGCATCAAATCCCTCACTTTTCATGATGGGGATAGAAGAAGAAAGACTTCACAAGATGCAACGTACCGCTGCTCGTACACAAAATTTCTCATACAGTTCTCATTATGATGAAGGTACATTTTGATCAAGTCTATTATGGCATGCTATATTTGGACACTTGAACTATGAAAGCCTTCGATTGTTGAAGAAAAATGGTGTTACTGGTGTGCCTACAATTCCCAGTAAACTTAAACAATGTGATGCTTGCATTCTAGGAAATCATAGCAAACAGTATTTTCATGATTCGCATTCCAGAGCACATAGAAAATTTGAACTCAATCATTTAGATTTATGCGGTCCAATGCCTATTCCTTCTGCAAATGGAAATAAATATATGATGACATTTATTGATGACTACTCCAGAATGTGTTGGGTTTATTTATTTAAAAACAAATATGATTCTTTTCAAACATTCAATAGCTTTCATACATGGATTGAAAATGATGCACAATCTCATATTGGCTCTATTCGCATGGATAATGGAAAAGAATACACTTCAAATTAATTTGAAAACTATCTTCACCAGCATGAGATAAAACTTCTAACAATGGCGCCTTATATTCCCCAACAGAACAGAGTAGCTCAAAGAATGAATAGGACAATGTTAAATATGGTATGTTCCATGATGTTTTTCAAGAATGTAAAATTGATGTTTTGGGCTGATGCAGTTTTATGTGTTGTATATGTAAAGAATAGATGTCCATCTAATGCTATTAGAAACAAGACTCCTTATGAAATGTGGGATGGCCACATTCATTCGGTAAAGCATCTCAGGGTATTTGGTTCCACCTGTTATGCCATGATACGAATGGTACATAGAAAAAACTTGGTGCAACGAGTGATAAGTGTATCTTCTTGGGGTATTCAAATACCTCCACAGCATACCATCTCTATGATGAAGTTAATAAAAAATTGTTGTATCTAAAGATGTCATCTTTCTTGAATCTTTCAAAACTGACAATGTTGTTGAGTGGCAACTTGAAAGCTTGGATAGATTAGGACATGAAAAATCATTTCAGGAATTTGATAATTAGATTCCCCATCTTGAAGGGGGATTCCTATATTGGATAAATTTGTGGAATATTCTTGTGAAGCACTCTCTCCCCCACTTGAAACTACAACCACTGATGATACTTTGAGTGATGTGATTGATAGAATTGGGAGACTCAATCTTGATTCAGTCCCAGCTCATTCAACAGAGTAGCCTAAACCATCTTAGAAAGGTCCCCCAAAGTGGTTGACAAATACACTTGAAAGTGTTCATCCTAATGAGGTTGGAAATTCTGGAACAAGAAATTCAACCAAGCAAAATGGAGGTGATGTCGATGATTCTAATTCACCTATTGATATGCATGTTTCTTATGATTGAACTAAATTTGTCTACAGATTTTGAACCAACTTCCTTCAAAGAAGTTGCTTCTCATGATGAATGGAAAGAAGCAATGCAAAAGGAGTATGATGCCTTGATAAAGAATGTCACTTGGAAGCTGGTTGATCTTCCATTGGGAACCAAACCAATTAGCTGCAAGTAGTTCTACAAGAACGAGTATAAATTTGATGGCTCACTTGACAAGCACAAAGGAAGGCTTGTGGAAAAATGTTTTACACAGAAGGAAGGGGTCGATTATAATGAGACTTTTTCCCCCATAGAAAATGGGCTACATCCGGACACTCTTTGCCTTAGCAGCTCGGAATGGTTGGAAAGTCCACCAAATGGATGTAAACATTGCTTTCTTGAATGGAGATCTAAAAGAGAATGTTTTTATGTCCCAGCCTGAAGGATTTTCTGTGAAGGGGCATGAACATAAAGTATGAAACTTGATAAATCCTTGTATGGCCTCAAGCAAGCACTGCGAGCCTGGTATGAAAATTTAACTGAGCATCTTCTAAAACTTAGCTTCAAACATTATGATCTTGATGATGCAACTTTGTTTTTCAAGAAAGTTGGAAAAAGAGTTGTATATCTTGTGGTATATGTATATGATCTTTTGATGACATGGAACAATGAAAGCTACATTGCATTCATAAAGAAGGAATTGAAGAAAGGTTTTGAAATCACTTACTTGCGCTATGTTCACTACTATCTTGGAATTGAAGTAACTCAACATCTGAAGTCTATATTCCTCTCTCAAAATAAGTACATTGGAGATATGTTGAATAGGTTTGGCATGTTTGAGTGTAATCCTCTAACTACTCCAATGAAACAAAACTTAAAGCTCACATCCATTGAAGGAAAAGAATTTGAGGATGCCATAAAGTATAGACAACTTGTAGGAAGTCTCAACTACCTGACTACTGCCAGACCATACATTTCATTTTTTGTTGGAATCCTCTCCAATTTATGCAAAAGCCTTGTGAGGGACATTGGTCTACTGCAAAAAGAGTTGTAAAGTACTTGAAGGGAACTCAAGAATTTGGAATGAAGCATACATAGGTGGACGACTTTAGCTTGATTGGATACTATGATTCATACTTCGATGGAGACAAAGAAACTAGGGTACCTACTTCAAGTTATGCTGTGAGTCTTGGATGAGGAGTTTTCTCATGGAGATCACACAAAAAATCACTTCTAGCATATTCTACAACAAAGGAAGAATATGTGGTAGCAGCTGAGGCAACAAGATAAATTGTGTGGCTCAGGAAAATTTTGGAAGATTTTTAGTTAAAATAAGGAAATTCAACTCCATTCATGGTTGTCAACAACTCTGTAATAAATTTGGCCAAGAAACCAAAGTTCCATGATCGAACGAAGCACATCAATACAAAATACCATCTGATTCCACATCATGTTGAGTCCAAAACAATCCATCAATGTCCTTGTTCCACTAATGAGCAAAATGCAGACATCTTCACCAAAGCACTTGGAAGAGAAAAGCTTGAAAGATTCATAAGTATGCTTGGACTTACCAAAATCCCTTCAGATTAAGGGGGGGGGATGTTGACACCTAATCATTGGGATTGGGTGAACACTTGTAAATAATGGAAAATAAAGATCCATCGAGAGGTGAAGCTGAAGAGTCACTCCCTCATGTATATAACCATGAGTAACCTTAATGAATAAATGTAATTCATTTCAGGAGTTACCTCCTGGCCTGACATTCATAATGTAATAAAATAAAAATTTTACCTCTCAAAGTTAGAGAAAAGGATAAAAAAGAAAAATAATTGTTGCGAGTGTGGAGAAATCTAGGCGTGAGGACATAAATGTGAAGACACATACTTACATTACTATAAAATAGTAGATGGGAAGCAAGTTGAAGTACAAGGACATGATGAAGGAAATGTTGTCACACATAGTGAGCATGGAAATTCTGGGGAATCATCATTAGCCACAATCTCATGTGTCCAAAAAAATCAAGGTGAATAAAATAATTCTTCAGAAAGTAAAAAACAACAAGTTACTACAATATATGTTCCACCACATCTTTAGAAATAGAGAAAGTAGTATCAAAGATGAAAGAACATTAAGATGACTACTCTACCAACAAACATGACAAAAATATTACACCCTAAAACCCTAAAACTTAAAGGGATCATAAGAGGTAGAAATATCAATATACTTGTAGATTCTAGCAGTACTCACAGTTGTATAAGCATCGATCTTGCTAAACAAGATCTTTGTATATGCCCTATCAAGGACCTGACCATGTCTATTGCCATTGGGAAAAAGTTTGAAGAGATAGGAGAATTCCATAAAGTTTCAATCCAATTACAAGAACTAGAGCTACAAAAAGATCCATTTTCCCTACCACTCAGATAAATCGATGCAGTTCTAGGCACAGAATTGTTAATACAACTAGGAAGCTATACTACAAACCTTGAAGAAAAGTTCATGGAATTTAACTTGCAAGGATGATATTGAAAATTATATGGTGTTAATGCTTCCAACTTCAAGGAAGGTACAAGTATGTATGAGAACTTCACTAAGCACAAAAAAGGTCAAATTAAAGATGTCATTCCATAGAAATGTGTTCAACCAGAGAAAACCCTTCTTGTTATGGTTTGAGGACAAAGCATCTCTAAAGGGGGTGGAAATGCTATGAATAAAATATTCATAAAATAACATTAATTAAATAATAATATTAATAATAAATTAAAAATTTTAATTAATTAATGGCCCATCAATTATGAAAGGGGAAAAGGTCAAAAGGTGTGACCACTCACCTTCATTGTCAGTCAATGAGTATATAGGAACACCACCACAAAATATTGTAAACACCATTCATATTTTATCAATAATACATTTTCTTACTTACACTACTACAAAAATATACATTCAATTACACTCCTACGTACTAGTTTTGGCATTTTTATCTCTTACAACCTCCTTGATGATTTGATGTAGGAGCACCTAGCTCAGGGTAAAAAGGAAGACAGGTGTTTGTCTTACAAGTTACAGGTTGGTTGGTTGATGATTCATAGCACCTGGGTTCATTTTATTTTTTCAAACAATTTTTATCATTTAGGGCCCAATAGTTGTTTACATTTTGTAATTTCATTTTCATTTTTCTTTCAAGTTAATGTTTAGGAATTAGTTTGATAAGTTAGAAGAACAATTTAGAATGTAATTAAAACTAACTGTTGGTAGTTTCACAATCTGTTTCATACAGTAGTATAAAATAGGAAAGAAAACATTCTATAAGGATTGATTCCCACCATAGTAGAAGAGAAATAAAGAACATAGAAGTGTTATTTTACAGTGATTCGATTTCCATGTGCAATTAGTTATTTTCCTATTTCTAAACAAATTCATTGAGTGCATTTCCAAACAAAATATTAATTACATCTCCAAGACAAAAGAAAGCATTCATATGCTAGAATATACTGTGACAGACTGTAAGGATAAGCAAAGATAACAAGGACCGAGAGACGAGGACCTCAGAGCATTGTTGGCAACAACCCAAACAGAACAAGTGCACAAGTAGCAAACCAGAGGGTTTCATAACCGCTAATTACAGAGACTAGAAACACGAAGACCGCACACTTGCCAAGCAACATGTAAACTAGTCAAATACAAAACTACTTTTCTTTTCACAAGTGCAAAATTCGCTATTAAGCTACCAGCTACATAGTAAGAAAATCCAAGAAGTAAATTATGATATGTTACGATTCATATTCAAGGAGAACATAGAGTTGGGTTCGAAACCCCAAATATATACATATATAAATCAACTAGACAACATCACAACAAAGGTCGAGTATCCAGGTTCAAACCTTGGAAACATACTCGAGTTACAAAACCTTGAATTCATTTACAGAACTGGACCCTAGCCAAATTCGCAGTAACCAAAATCAACAGTAAAGCAACCTAAACAACTAAAAGATTGAGTCTAGAACGTGCTACACAACAGAACAGCAGTCGATGAACAACAAGATCATGGAGAGACCCTACCTGGTCTAGTGGAGTACTAAAGGAGCTGAGACTAGTGTCCAACACTCACCCTCCACCTATAGTCATCATCCACGGAGAGTTAGATAACAGAAACCAACTCCGAGGAGAAGTAGTAAAGAAAAAACACACAAGAGGGATTTTTCTTACCAGAGAGAGAGAGGTTGTTGTACGTGGAGAAGCAACAACAATAGGCAACGAATTTGCAAGGGACCCTGACCATAAGGGAGCATACTGGTTAGCATCGGAAGGAAAAGTGAAATAGCATTGAAGCTCAGAGAGAAATCTTACCTGTAAATTGGAGAGTTGAGGCCGAGAATGAGGTCACCTCATGGCCGCCACCTGATCGTGCAAACAACCAAAAAACTGGATGAATAGTAGAGCCAAAAACCATAACCACAGGTACAAATGTTTAGATATTAATAGTTATCAAAGGACTACAAAAACAACTGGGTTACAGATACCCACCAAGTACAGTCGCAGAGTGTTGGGAAACAAATCAGGGCCATCAAATGGCCAACAAACAAATAGAGGACTCATCGAAAAATACAAACAGAGCATACAGAGTTTACCATCGAGCGAGTCATAGTCCAGATGGCTAGCAGCATTCTCGAACGACAAGTTCATAACCGTCAAGGAAAAACTAGACCAAAGTACAGTCACAAAGAACTCTTCTCTTGCTAAACGAAAAATGACCAAGTCAAATAGAGGTTAGGGTTACACATTGAGCAGGAGGATGCAAAATGAGGACAGGACATGTGTTTTTCTCTAGAGTGTAATCATACGTGGTCACATGCAGATCCTCCTCCTCCAGTACTTTAAAGTTGGATAAGAAATCATATATTTAATTATTGTAATAATTCAAAACAACCTTTTGTCCAAGTCAACAGGAGGGCTAGGCCACCAAATTTTCGTATCAGAGCAAGTTTGGAGATTTCCCGAGAAATGAAAGTTGGGAGATGAGGTCATGGAAGAGGTGCTCGGAAAGCAATAGAGGAAGGATTGTGAGAGGAGATTAGGATCCTTACCGCCCGTTTGGAGGCGGTTGAAGCAAGAATGAGAAGGGATCCAAAGGTAGGAGATGACAGCGAAGAAGAAGCTATAGTTGCAATAGATGGATCGAATGAGGAAGGACCAGAAATTAGATTGTTGTGGTCGGTCCTATTGGCTAGTAGCAAGCCTAAGCCAGAAATTCCAAACTGCGATGGCAGCTTGTCCATAGAAGTTCTATTGGATTGGATTAGGGAATTGGAAAAGTATTTCGAATGCGAAGAGGTTAGCGAAGATCGGAGAGTTAAATTCATTGCAACCAAGTTGAAGGGGCACGCAGCCTTAAGGTGGGACAGTGTCCAAGCAAAGAGAAGGAGGACGGACAAGTTGCCAATTAAGAAATGGCCAAGGATGGTGGCCAAGATGAAGGGTAGATTTTTGCCCAAAGATTACCAGATTGCACTACATCGGCAAGTGTAGAATTTGAAGCAAAAGGGAATGACAGTGAGAGAATATACTGAAGAATTCTACCGGGTAAATTTAAGAGCTGGTTACACGAAGGATACCATGGAAAAAATAGCAAGGTATGTAATTGGTTTGAGATTGGAAATATTGGATAAGATAAGCATTCTTTCCCCAAAAAATATAGAGGAAGCTTACCAGAGTGCCATGAAGGCAGAGGAGAAGATCACTAGAAAACAGAATGCTAGGAGAGGACGGCGAACCGACAGAGGAAGAGGACAATCCTATGGCAGAGGACAAAATGCCAACAATAGTGAAGAGGGTAGTAGTTCTAAAACTTCAGGGATAGCAGAAAAAGGAGATAGTACTAGAGGAGGAAGGCCATATCAGAGAGGCAAGCGAAATGGTTGAGGCAGGGGGGCTGCCTATGGATGCTACAGGTGCCACAAGTGGGGGCATAGATCTTTTGAGTGTCCTGAAGCAAAACAAGCTAGTCAAAGAGGAGTGTATTTGCACAGACGGAGGAAGCAGAGGCACCACCCTAGGAAGTAGAAAATATGTTGGAAATATGGGAAGCCTGAGTTCTAAATAAAGCACTTTTGAAACTAGCAAAGGAGACAGTTGAATAAACTCAAAGGAAGGCATTATCCTGGACAATTTGTAAGTCACACGGAAAATGCTGCAAGTTGATTATTGATAGTGGGAGCACGAATAATCTGGTTTCCACAGAGATGGTAGAGAAATTGGGTTTGAAGCAGCTAAAGCATCCCACTCCCTACAAGGTATCATGGTTGCAGAAAGGCCATCAACTGTTGGTTGATGAACAGTGTGAAGTTGAGTTCCATATTGGCAGGTATAAGGACACGGTTGTTTGCGATACTATGCCAATGGAAGTATGTCATATACTGCTAGGAAGGCCATGGCAGTATGTCAGGAAGGTAGTGCATGATGGAAAGACAAATTGTTACAAGTTTGTCAAGGATGGGATTAAGCACACGCTTGTACCCATCAAGGAGGAAGAAACTACAGAAACGATTGGAGTAAAAGCGTTACTAGTGGGAGGAAAGGAATTCTTAAAGTAGATCGAAGATAGTGAAGTGAACTGTGTTGTTGTGAGAAGGCCAAAAATACTGTTGTTGCACACATAAATGTCTGATTTACCTGCAAAAATTCAGAAAATGTTGCAAGAATACATCGAAATTGTAGTGGACGATTTACAAGATAAATTGCCTCCTAAGAGAAGTACCAGTCATCACATTGACTTTATACTTGGAGTTAGTTTGCAAAATAAGGCAGTGTACTGAATGAGTCCTAAAGACAACAAAGAAATTAGAAAACAGGTGCAGGAATTGCTGGATAAGGGGTTGATAAGGGAAATTTTAAGTCCTTGTGCAGTTCCAACAGTTTTAGCTCCCAAGAAAGGAGGAGAATGGCGGATGTGCATAGATTCACAAGCCATCAACAAGATCACCATGAAGTACAGGTTTCCATTACCACAGATGGAAAATATGATGGACTACCTGAGTGGGGCAACATACTTCTTGAAGATCGATCTGAAGAGTGGTTATCACCAGATTCGAATCAAGGAAGGGGATGAATGGAAGACAACCTTCAGGACCAACGAAGGACTATATGAGTGGCTA
This sequence comes from Pinus taeda, assembly GCA_000404065.3. Lineage (NCBI taxonomy): Eukaryota > Viridiplantae > Streptophyta > Pinopsida > Pinales > Pinaceae > Pinus > Pinus taeda. The sequence goes on along the minus strand of APFE031446332.1, from coordinate 64,164 downwards.
GTGATGTCGTTTGGTTTAAGCGATTCACCTAGTACCTTTATGCGTCTGATGAACGAAATGGTGAAAGAGTTCATTGGAAAGTTTGTGATAGTGCATCTTGATGATATATTAATTTTCAGCAAGAATAAGGAGGAACACTTTCAACATGTTCGAAGTGTGTTGGAGAAATTGCAGCAAAATAAGCTTGTGATAAATCTAAAAAAATGTACTTTTTCTCAAAGAGAATTGGTTTATCTGGGTTTTGTGATTGCAGAGAATGAGTTGAAGATGGAACCAGAAAAATTTATAGCTATTATTAGCTGGCCATCCCCAAGGTGCCTATTTGAGGTTCGTAGTTTTCATCGGTTGGCAAGTTTTTATCCTAAATTTATCAGAGATTTTAGTGGAATCTGCGCGCCTAGGTTGGATACTATTAAGAAGGCGAGTCAGCCTTTCCATTGGATTGAAGCAGTAGAGAGGAGCTTCTAGTTATTGAAGAAAAAATCACTGAGAGGTCAATCCTAAGATTGCCTGATTTTAGTAAGCTCTTCCAAGTCTGTTGTGATGCAAGCGGTACACCCATTGGAGCTTTACTTAGCTAGGAAGACAAACTTGTTATGTTTTTTAGTGAGAAGTTGAATGAGAGCAAGCAGAAGTACTCATCTTATGACAAAAAATTCTACGTTGTCGTCTAAGCACTGAAGCATTGGAGACACTATCTACTGTGGAGTGAGTTTGTTTTATTTTCTGATAACTCTGCATTGCAATATGTGATGCAACAACATAAGCTGAATCACAATCATGCTAAGTGGGTCCAATATTTACAGAGTTTCACTTTTGTGTTGAAACACATTAATAGGCAGGGCAACAAAGTGGTAGATACATTGAGTAGGAGAGCTTCGCTCTTGCAGGAGAGTATGATACAAGTGTTGGCCTTTAAGCATTTGAAAGACTTGTATCAGACTGACATGGATTTTAAAGAGGCTTATGAAGCCTGTCAGAATCCTTTGCTGAGAAATAATAGTCTATGGTTGGACTATAATTTACAAGAGAAGCTATTGGTTAAAGGGAGACAATTATGCATTCCCGATTGTTCGATGAGAGAGAATATCATTCAAGAGAAGCACAGTGGAGGTCTAGCCAGGAATTTCAGCATAGATAAAACATTAGAACAGTTAGGACACTTTTATTACTGGCCAAATATGTGATGGGATGTGCAGCAATATGTGACTAGGTGTAAAGTGTGCTAATTGGCGAAAGGACACAGCCAAAATGCAGGGCTCTACACACCACTACCTATTCCAAGTAGACCGTGGGACTCAATCAGCTTGGATTTTGTCTTGGGTCTACCAAGGACGCAGCAAGGTTTCGACTCGATGATGGTGGTAGTAGACCAATTTTTGAAAATGGTGCATTTCATTTCTTGTCAAGAAACTAGTGATGCCACTACCATAGCACGTTTCTTTTTCACAGAAATCGTCAGGTTGCACGACTTACCGAGGCCCATTATCTCAGACAAGGATGTGAAATTTACAAGGCATTTTTGGCACACCCTGTGGAAGAAGTTGGACACTCATTTGAGTTTCAGCCCCACATATCACCCACAAACTAATGGGAAAATAGAGGTGGTGAATAGGAGCTTGGGAAACCTGCTACGAAGTTTGATTGGAGAGAACTCACGGATGTGGGATCATGTGCTTCCTTTGGCAAAATTCGCTTATAACGATTCACCAAATCGCAGCATAGGTTACAATCTTTTTCAGATTTTGTATGGCATGCATCCTCGCAAAGTGCATGAGCTACAAGATCTAGGAAAATTAGAAAGGAGTGTCGATGGGGAAGATTTCGCCAATGCAATGAACAACTTACACTAGCAAGTAAAGTTCAAATTGCAGGACAACAGTCAGAGATATAAACAGCATGCAGACATAAAGCAGCAGGATGTACAGTTTAATGTAGGGGATGATGTCCTTGCACATTAACGCAAAGAACGATTTCCTAAGGGAAAATATAACAAGTTGAAATATAAGAAGATTGGCCCCTGTAAAATTCTTCGCGAATTCTCTGCCAATGCCTATGAATTACAGCTACCACCAGGGATATGCATATCACCCATCTTTAATGTGCCAGATCTGTTTCCGTTTAGTGCCAATCCTGAAGATGACAATGCAGCACGGCCGAAACGGGGCACCCAGAATGAGAATGGTTCTTGGATGAGGCAAATGCCTATGGTTTAGCCCCTTGAGATCGAGAGAATTCTTGACACACAGGTGGCCAAACACACTCACAGGAAAGAGTACCTTCAATACCTTGTCAAGTGGAAGAACCGTCCCATTGAGGACAGTTCGTGGCTTGACACAGCACAGATACAGTGAGCAGGCTATTCTGTTGAGGAACTCATGGAACGGATCCATGACTTTTTATTACCCCGGGAGCCTGATGTAGGAGCATCCAGCTCAGGGTAAACAGGAATACAGGGGTTTTCCTTAGAGGTTATAGGTTGGTTGGTTGACAGGTCATAACACCTGGGTTCATTTTATTTTTTCTAAGAACTTTTATCATTTAGGGCCCAATAGTCATTTACATCTTGTAATTTCATTTTCATTTTTCTTTCACGTTAATCTTGAGGAATTATTTTGGTAATTTAGAAGAACAGATGAGAATGTAACTAAAACTAACTGTTGGCAGTTTCACAAATTGTTTCATACAGTATTACAAAATAGGAAAGAAAACATTCTATAAGAATTGATTCCCACCATAGTAGAAGAGCAATAAAGAACGTAGAAGTGTTATTTTACAACGATCCAATTTCCATGTGCAATTAGTTCTTTTCTTGTTTCTAAACAAATTCATTGAGTAAATTTCCAAACAAAATATTGATTACATCTCCAAGATAGAAGCAAACATTCATATGATGGAATCTACTGTGATAGACTGTAAGGACAAGCAAAGATAACAAGGACCGAGAGACGAGGACCAGAGAGCATTGTTGGCAAAAACCCAAATAGAACAAGCACACAAGCAACAAACCATAGGGTTTCATAACCGCTAATTACAGAGACTAGAAACACGAAGACTGCGCGCTCGCCAGGTAACAAGTAAACTAGTCGAATACAAAACTACTTTTCTTTTCTCATGTGAAAAAATCGCTATTAAGCTACAGGCTACATATTAAGCAAATACAAGAAATAAATTAAGATAAGTTACGATTCATATTCAAGGAGAACACAGAGTTCGATTCGAAACCCCAAATATATACATATATAAATCAACTAGACAGCGTCACAAAAAAGTCAAGTATTCGGGTTCAAACCCTCGAAACATACTCGAGTTACAAAACCTTGAATTCATTTATAGAACTGGACCCTAGCCAAAATTCATAGTAATTGGAATCTACAGTAAAGCAACCTAAACAACTAAAAGACTAAGTCCAAAATGCGCTACACAACATAACAACAGTCGATGAACAACAAGACCATGGAGAGACCCTACCCGGTCTAGTGGAGTGATGAAGGAGCCGAGACTAGTGTCCAACACTCACCCTCCACCTACAGTCATCATCCACAGAGAGTTAGATAACAGAAACCAACTCCGAGGAGAAGAAGTAAAGAAAAAACATATAAAAGGGATATTACTTACCAGAGAGAGAGAGAGAGGTTGTTGTACACGGAGAAGCAACAACAACATGCAGCACAAGGGACCCTGACCACAAGGGAGCATACTGGTCAGTGTGAGAAGGAAAAGTGAGATAGCATTGAAGCTCAGAGAGAAAGCTTACCTGTAAATTGGTGACCTGAGGCTGAGAATAGGGTCACCTCGTGGCCACCACCTGAGCATGCAAACAACCAAACAACTAGATGAATAGCAGAGCCAACAAACCATAACCACAGGTACAAAAGTTTAGACATTAAGATCTATTAAAGGGGTACAGAAAAACCAGGTTATAGATACCCACCAAATACAGTCGCGGAGTGTTGGAAAACAAACCACGGCCATCAAACAGCCAACAAACAAATAGAGGACTCATAAAAAAAATACAAATAGAGCATACAGAGTTTACCATTGAGCGAGTCACAGTCTAGAGGACCAACAGCGTACCGAAATGACGAGTTCATAACCCTCAAGGAAAAACCAGACTAGAGCGTAGTCACACAAAAATTTTCTCTTGCCAAATGAAAAATGACCAAGTCGAACAGAGGTTAGGGTTACACATTGAGCGGGAGGATGCAAAATGAGGATGGGATAGGTGTTCTACTCCAGAGTGTAATTGTATGTGGTCACATGCAGAACCTCCTCCTCCAGTACGTTAAAGTCGAATAAGAAATCATATATTTAATTATTGTAATAAAACAAAACAAACTTTTGTCCAAGTCAGCACGAGGGCTGGGCCACCATGATTGAAGGAGGAATTTGAATCCTTATCTGACTCAAAAAATCTTATTTTTGAACAAGCAAATTTGCAAGCTCGAGGACCCAAATAATCAACAATTTACAAAGTTTTTCTATTTAAAAGCCTCAATGAAACTCCTTTGTGAAGAAGCATGTCCTTTTAAAGCAGAGAATGATAGATTTCTAGATCAATATCAAACCTTGAGAAAAGATTATGATGCCTCGTCACAACAATTGATTGAGAAGGATGAGGTTCTTTAGGACTTGCAAGAGTGCAACTAATACCTTGAATTGGGAGTCAATCTCATTTAGAATGCTTAGAAGGAGAATCTTAATGTTGAGAACTCAAGATCACCTAATGATGTTGATAATGGTGTTATTGTTTCACCTAGATTTAAAAAGTACACCACTGGTATTGTGTCCAAATTGTTGAGAAAAATGGGATATATTGAAAGAGGACTTAGGAAGAATGGACAAGGCATCATTATTCCTATTAAACCTACAGTAAAAACATCGAGAGAAGGTCCTAGATATGATCCATCTACTACCTTGTTACACACATCCAACTTGGTTGATACTAGAGAGGCATCACTTGTTGTCAAAACAATTCAAACTAAGGTGTTAGTAGAACATGATCCTACTAATTGTGATAAACCGATCAATGAAATGGTTGTTATTGTCATTCCAAATGATAGTGTATCAACATCCACATATGAATTAGAGGAAACCACCCATGCATCAATATTCTTGGTCACATAGTAGCCCTATATTCAGATTATTGTAGACGAAACGTGAAAGGATGAATCGTGGACTGGTGCCAACTATCATGATCGATTGTGGTTGCATTGATGGATTTTCATGGAATAATTTAAATAAATGTTTGCAAACTTCATAACATTGTCACTCATCAGATGTGCGGTCATATAGAGTTCCCATTGTTAGCTATTGATTATCATTTCTTGCTTAGTTTTTTTTCAAGAAGGAAGTTTGTCGATGATAGAGACTATTGATTCTCATTTCTTCTATAATTATGTTTCAAGGGGGAGCTTGATGATCGAAGATATTGTTGATGTTGCTATGCTGACTATATTGCTAGTATTTCTTCTTTATGATGGTGATGGCATTCATAGATCTTCATGATTGTTGTTGTACTATGTTTGAGGTGAGTTTTCCATACTTACATACCACATTGCTTGTTTGTTTGTCAGTTGATGGTGTCGTTTTTGTTTAAAGCCTTTGTCCTAGTCCTTTACCAGTTCCTATCGTTCTTCAAGCATTTCTAGGGAAGTTGATAATGTTTTCTAGTCTCATGCCTTTACAACATTTTCTACTTCATAAATTAGCCAATCTCATTGAGGTTTCATATCTCTCATATTCACATTTTTGGTACTTCATATTTTCCTACTTTTTTTATTTTAAACCTATTTTCCTTACATTCAGTGGATTATTATGGGATATCTAGCCTTAGCTCCATGCTTATCTAAGAACTAACATATTTCTCTCTTTTACTGATGTTTTTTTTCTTATAGGTTTTTCTCCTTTTCTCGTTTATGAGGGTTCTACTTGGATACCTTATTAGAGCTTGTTGTTGAAACCTAATTTATTTTTTATCTAACTCCATACATTTCGTTTAAATAATAATGTTAGAATTAATCTTTTCCAATACTTCCCCAATAAACTAGCTATAATAAGTTGTAAGCTCATATAAAAAATTATATCTTTTTAATTTTTATATATAATAGAGGTTTTATATACTTTTACACTTGTGATTACAATTTCTTTATATGAAATATTAAGATCACAATAAATAATATGAAATATTAAGATCACAATAAATATTATTCTAATTTCTTTGAACATTATTAGTTGAACGATCTTTCCAAAAAATTAACCCTTTTTTTTTTAAATTTACACCCAGTCAATTTTTGCAAATGCAAAATTTATGTAAATTTAAAAAAGATAGATAGAATAAAATAGAATAAAAATCATCTTATATTTTAAATTTCATTCTTTCACAAACTATTCTTAAAAAATTTGACTTATTAACATGGTAACTTAAGTTATAAGTAATCATCACAATAAAATGTAATCGATATTTCCAGAATATTTTAGTCAATAATTTTTAATTGTATAATTTTTTCATTTTTATTATTTAAAATGCTATTAATATAAATTCAATTTAAATAAATTTAATGAAAAAATTTAAAAATACAATTTTAACAACATGATTAAACTACAACTTTTAATTACAATTGGAAAGAAACCTACAACAAATTTGTTGTTTGATACGGAACATTCCATTGAAATGGTTGAACATAAAAATATGTAGATATATGTCTTAACTTTCGGATTACATTCAAATATCTGGCAGATAATACATTCACATATCCGCATGATGTGATACGAACGATCGCAGAAAGTACGTATTGGGTTATAACGATCGGAATTTTCATTTTCCAAGCGAGATCAGATTGTCGTCCTATAGCAAAGCAGATTTTTATCCTCGGCTCACAAGGGGCTACTTTTCTCCGCTAGTACTGGACAGTGGGCGTTGCTACGAATGCAATGCTGAGCTCGCTCTCCCGATCCTCGCTAGAGATACTGATCCAAAACCTCCTGGTCAAGCATAGTTTCTGCCGTGAAATTGAATGTGGTATTTCTAAGAATGGTTGAGGATAATGCTTAAATTAAGTTATGTAATGGCTTACAAATTAGTCAACAAATTTTGTGACTAATTTTGTGTTCTGAGTTATGAAAATTAGATCAGCAAATTAATAAATTAATACATGTAGTCAGTTATTATTCAGCAAATTATTATTAGGAGGCAGTAGATTAGTCAAATAATGGATAATAAAGTTAAAAATATGTTGGCTTTATAATCATGTATTCATTCCTTCTATGGAGACTAGGAGATTCCAATGAGAGTTCAACTCATGGATTGAGAATCAGACTTCTCTTGTTTTGGTTCATTAGTTTTGTTTACTTTTTCACATGTATGCTTTTGATATGAAAACAAGAGCATACATATCAAAAAATAAACAAAACTAATCAGCAAAAACAAGAGAACTCTAATTCTCAATCTATGAGCTGAACTCTCATTGGAATCTCATATGTCCATAAGAGCAATAAGAGCAATGAATACATTATTATATACTTGACATATTTCTAATTTGTCATCAATTACATAGCTTAGTTTAAGCATTATCCCCAACAATCCCCCTTAATTCTTAATGAGGTGATCCCAAGCATGTTCCTCATGTATTGAAACTTCCATTTTGGTAGTGTTTTGGTAAATATATCTGCAAGTTGATCGTTTGTTGTACAAAACTTTATTTCAATTTCTCTTTTTGCAAGATAGTCTCTTATGAAATGATATTTGATATCAATGTGTTTGGTGAGATTATGAACCACTGGATTTTTAGTTATGGCAATGATATACAAGTTATCACAGTAAATAGTTGTGGCATATTTTTGTTCTTGTTTTAGATCTAACAATACTTTCTTCAAACAAATTGCTTCGCATGTTGTTGTTGTTACTGCAATATACTATGCCTCTATAGAAGACAACGAAATAGTTGGTTGCTTCTTTGAACACCATAAAACTGCACTTGATCCAGGGCTGCATACATAACTTGAAGTGTTTTTTCTATCATCAAAAGATCCAGCCCAATCACTATCAGCATAACCAACCAACCCAAAATTATTTGATGAGGTATACCAAATTTCATAATTTCTTGTTCCATAGAAATACCTCAAAATTCTTTTTGCTACTCCAAAATGAATTTTACTTTCACTTTTCATGAATCTCGAAATCAATCCTAATGCATGCATAATGTTAGGCGTAGTGGTAGTAAGATACAAAAGGTTTCCTACCAAACTCTTATAGGATTGAGAATCTACCTTTTCAACTCTATCTTCTACAAAAAGTTTTTCATTTGTATTCATGGGTGTGCTCGTGGGTCTACAATTTCTCATTTTCCATTTTTCAAGAAGATTTGAAACATATTTTTCTTGTGAAATAAAAATTTCATTATTCATTTATGTTACTTCTATGCCAAGAAAATAATGGAACAAACCCAAATCATTCATTTCAAATTCAGTCATCATACCCTGCCTAAACTCTTCCACTAACAAATCACTTGAAGATCTTTATATCAAGTCATCTACATATAAGCACACAATTATTATATCATTACAATTTGACTTGATATATAATGTGTGTTAATTTCCACTTGTATTAAACTCCTTTTTAAAAAAAAAGTCTCAATTCTATTGTACCATGTTCTTGGAGTTTGTTTAAGCCTGTAAAGAGCCTTTTAGTTTGTAGACTTTGTGTTCATTTCTTGCTTCTTCATATGCTTGGGGTTGGTGAACATATACATCTTCTTTCAACTCACCATTTAGAGAGGTTGATTTAACATCAAATTGATAAACTATCCATTTATATTGTGGTGTCAATGCCAAAACAGTTACGATTGTATGAAATCTTGCAACAAAAGCATATGTTTCATTGTAGTCAATACCTGGTTATTGAGCATATCCCTTTTCTACTAACCTTGCTTTGTGCCTTTGTATTGATCCATCAATGGCATACTTGGTTTTATACAACCATTTAACCCCAATGACTTCTTTTTCACTAGGAGGATCCACAAGCTCCCATGTATCATCTTTTTTAATTGCTACCATATCTTCATCCATTGCTTTGCACCAAACCAACTCTTTTATTGCGTCTTCAAAACATCTTGGCTCTGCTTCAATCTGAGACATCAAAGCAAAATTAACATAACCATAAATTTTATTTAAAGATTTTGTCTTTTTCAAAGGAGGACTTGGACTTGAAACAGTACTTGAAGTAGCATAAGATGATGGAGTGGATGCGGCTTATGAAGTATTTTGATTACTAGATAGATTTGTAGAAACAAAAGATTCATATTCTTGTACAACAATACTTGGAGTTTGTTGTTGCACATCGTGATTCCACTGCCATTCTTCTTTCTCTTCAAAGAACACATCACCACTAATCATTAATTTTTCAGTTTGTGGAATGATTAATGATATCACCACTAATATCATTCTTTTTTCAATTTGAGGAAATGCATTTCACACTTTTATCATCAAGCTTTCTTCTCTTTTCATTAGGAACATGAGCATAGACAATACAACCAAAGACTCTTAAATGAGAAATATTGGGTTTTCTTCCACACCATGCTTCATAAGGGGTAGTATTTCACACACTTCTTGCTAGGCATCTATTAAGCAAATAAACAGATGTAGATACACCTTCAGCCCAAAAAATGTTTGGAAGGTTTTTCCCTTTCATCATGCTCCTAGACATCTCAACAATTGTTCTATTCTTACTTTCAGCAATGCCAGTCTATTGAGGGGTGTCACTAGTTGTCAATTGCCTTTGAATGCCATTCATTTTACAATAAGAATCAAACTTATTAGAAGTGAATTCTCCCCCTCTATTTGTGGGTAATGTTTTTACACAATAATCATTTTTCTTTTCCACAAGAGCTTTAAATTGATGAAATATGACAAATGCATCAGATTTTTCTTTAATAAGATATACCCATGTTATTCTACTAAAATCATGCACAAAAATAATGAAATACTTTTTTTTTGTTGAGAGACAAAATTTGCATAGGACCACATATATCTGCATGCACTAGCTCCAATGGTTTTTACTTGCTCTCCATGATTTTCCTACTAGAAATGAATATCTATGTTACTTACCAGGAATACACCTTTCACAAACTTTATCAATAAAACCAATAAGTAGAAACCCTTCTAATATTTGCTTGTTATATAGGAATTTCAATATTTTCATATTCAAATGTGCATACCTTACGTGCCATAATCAGGAAGTATCATCATAATCAACATTCAATGTTGTACTGCTTCACAAGGGGGATTGAAAGCAAATATTCTGTTTTGCAACATATTAATCTTATCAATAATTTTACTGTGATCGTATCAAAAGTTACGCATTGCTTGTCCTTGAAAACAATTAAATATCCGTTATGCTATTGATAAATTTAACGAGAATATCTTATACATAAAAAAGGAAGGCCAGATGAAAATAATTTCATCTTCCTCACCTGCTAAAACAATTACAGACATATGTTCAGGTTAATGAAATGGGTGGACGGCCCAAAAGATTATCGAATAAAGTGCACAGTGAGTGAATTTCCAAATTCAGGACTTCTGGTTCCAGAAAAGTTGCACTTTCAAAAGCTCATCGCTCGAACTTAACCAACCTTAGCCGCTGCCGCTCCCAACTGTTATACCAGGCAACTTAAATATTTTTGTCCCCTCAAATTTGCACTAAATTCGCAGTTAATTGGTTTCGTTCGTTTCATTTCAATGAAATGAGAAAGTAAATCTAAAATGCAACTGAAACCTTAACAAAAGTCAGCATCTCACCATAACAAATCAGTCGACGATCAGAATAAATCCAGGAGAATGTTAATTAAGAGCATGCTACGAGAAATTGACAAACGCAAAAGGCCTTTACCCCGCAACTCACGTGACAAGAATGCAAGCGATCAGAGTGTCTGAAAGGGTTTCGTATAAAAAGACTAAGAATGGCATCTTAAACGCTAGGGGCAGATTTTGTACGGGATTTTCCACAATCGGTGTGATATTTTCCCACCATTGGGTAGGTCAAATATTTGGGCTATATTGTGCTATTGATCTATTGATGTGCACGGCAGAAATCAGTATATTATTTAACCAGTGACATATACTGCCCGGCTCATTAATGATAATAATATATTAGTTGCCTAATATTTTAGTCCCTTCCTAACTTAAAATTAAAATCAAGCACAGTTGAATACTGTTAATGGAGAAACATAAAAGGAGAAAAGGAAATCAAGCACAGTTGAATACCGTTAATGGAGAAACATAAAAGGAGAAAAGGAATCGTGGCAGCATACCTACAAGAATGGAAATCCAGGCAACGGGCATGGCCGAGCGATAAACTTTTCAACTGTCAAACTATATAACTAATACTCCCTCGACAGATGGAGGATTGGATTATAAATTCAGGTCCAATCTGCCCACCTTGTGCAGAATTGGTTCACTGTGTGCCTGAAAAAGTGGAAATACGAGTATTAACATTTTTTCTTTCAAAAGAACTGTTTAGATTTATGTTATCAACATTAACCAGCAGATACCGACATGCACACGAAGTAAGCTGGTGTGTGTTGCTACCTGAACTTATCTCGAATAAGAATTTCGGAAATATTTCAGAATTCGATTGAAATAAGTGAGTTCAATTGAATATTCTTGAATTGTAAATTGAGACAGGGATGGATACCTGTTACTGCTATGACTTTTAGCAACATTAAATTTCAATAGCACCGGTTTGATCCACTGCGAGTTTGAAACGTACCAGTGCTTGTAGCGTTATATTGGTCTTTGATGTACGCCTTGGCTATAAGAATGTATCCTTGTAATAGTGCGCACTTTCAGTTTTTCTCATAAAGTTTCTCCCTGAAATCGAAATACTGCAGTATGAAAATATCAGGTTCGAAGGTTGCTCTGCTATTTCATATACTCTGTAGGCAGCTCAATCTATCTGGAATCAAGGGTTTTGCTAACCAAATTGTGTTTGCACACGCATAATTTGCAGCGAGGTTTGTTTGGATGGTCGTATGCCTGACCTTGTTGACTGCTATAGCCCGGGCCAAGCTACCCACTCAGATATTCCGATTCTCAGTCTATAGCTTGGTCGAGGCTATATCAGTCAAAAAGGTCGGGCATGCTACCATCCAAACAAACCTCGCTGCATACACATGTTCATTGAGCGCCTCCATTCCACATAGATTCTGTTACAGACCGGTTTATTCAATGGAAAAACAGCCATTAATCCTGTTAGTTCTATACTGCACTTCTTCGACTTCAGATTCAAACACCACAGAGCATGTACCAGTGCCAACTGATTAGGTGAAGAGGAAGGGAACAAAAAAGACATGGATTAGAGGAGTGCACAGATCAAATATTTATTTAGGTAAATTACAAGTTCACAGAAGTTTAATGATTAGTGTACGTTGAAGGAGTTGAAGTGGTTATAAAACGCTGAAGTAGTTGAAGTGGTTAAAATTGCTAAATTTGTTGAAATTTGGTGCCTAGTTACGTAAAGATCAAAATACAGGTGCAGTGGAAGTGAAGCTATGTGGGAAAGGCGAGAGCGGAGCAGTAACAACTTTTCGAAAGTAGCGTAACAACTTTTCGAAAAGTCTGATGATGTCCCTACCATCAATAAAATTATTCCTCACTCTTTGTTTGTCTTGCGTCAACACGACATGGATTCTTCCTTTTTCATGAGAATGAGAATGAGAATCATTTAATGGCGAGTCATTTCTACCGATCAATTTTATGATTGGCAAAATAGGACATATAGAAGACAAGCAACAGTGAAACCACGTACAAATGTTTGCATGCGTTGAAATGAATGCTAAATTTTTGACAAATATGAAAAAAACGTTGGCAATTCATCACAACCATTTGACTTTATGTTAAAACGTAAACGTTGGTGGGTGGACTGTTGTTTCTCTCTATACCAAAAAATATTTAAAAATGATTATAATTATTAAAAATTTGTGTATCTTGTAAAATCAAAATTTAAAACCACACAAAATTATAGGAAAGGTGAAAATCCACTTCCTTAAAAAGATGGGCAAAAAAACCATTTTAAGTAATTTAATTTTATTTGAATAATTATAAAAACACACACATTTATATACCAGAATAGATAATAATTATCTTAAAATATTATTTTAAATAATTTAGTTTTCTATAAATAATTATGATAAATAAATATCTACTTTTCCTTGTAAATAGATACATATTTTTCATAGTAGTAAAGAATAATTATCTCCACTATAAATCAATGACTAAATTATAATAAATTTTGGTTCAAAATATCTTCATAACTATTTAAAATACCCATAATACTTTTAACTATTTATTAATTAAATTAATTACATGAAAAATCTTTTGTGTTATTTAATTAATAAATTAAATGGTTTTGTTTTTATATTTTTTCAGTCAATTTTCCAAAAAAAGATTAACAGATATTTTTAAAGATTATAAATTTAAGTTGTTTAATTTACAAAGTTTAGCATTTTAATGCTTTTTTAAGGCGTTAAATTTATTTATACATTCAAAATTACATTTTAAAAAGCAAAAAATCACAATCTTACTTACTGTTTCCAAAATCAAATTTCATTTATTAATTCAACTAACCCAAAATCTTATGAAATTTGAAACTCAAATTACACTTCTTTCTACACTGTCTTATTGATTAAACAACCTATAACAGTTATAGTTCCTACTAAATATTATAAGTCTTTTTTACAGACTCACATTAAACCAAGTGTTAATTTCATTTATTAATTCTATTAACCCAAATCTTATGAAATTTGAAACTCAAATTACACTTCTTTTTACATTCTATCAGTTAAACCACTTATACCAATTATAAGTTCCTACAAAATATTATAATTTTTTTTACAAATTCACATCAAACAAGTATTAATTTTATTTATTAATTCAACTAACGGAAAATATAACTACAATTATATTTTATAACTACAATTATTTATAACTACGACATATAAATTTATGTGGTAGGAGACTTTCCTTAAAAGAGAAGCGTTTTCATCTTTTGCGATTACTGGTAATTTGACGTGATTGGATCCTTTCATTCATATAGGAATGTCACCTTTCGGTACGATGGGATCGCTTATCTATTTAGAGTCGGATAACAATAATAATTTCGATTATCTAAATATTACAGATTATTTCAAAATCGTATTAGTGTGTTTTAATCGGCCATTGGTGGTGCAATAGAGTAACATGGTTAAGTCGGTCTCTATGAGATTGAACTCAAAATAACTTAAAATTATTAAGAAGATTTGTATTTTTTAAGTATAAATTTTAAACATATTTAAATATATTTTTTTAAATTTCTTAAAAAATAATTTTTTATTTTTTTATTTTTTTATTATGATTTTATGAAAAATATGAAATTGGGAAAGGAGTTGTTTTAGTCTAATTCTTTGGATTTTTATCTGTTAGAATGAGGCAGAAAAAATTGAAATGAAATTTTGATTTGTGTTATTTAAACTGGTTTTTTAACTCTACATATGGATTCAGTACAGGAGCTGAGGAGGAACGCATGCAGCGCAGGAGCAAGAGGTTTCTGTGAAACGCGTGCAGGGGTTTCTGAGGAGTGCGAGCAGGAGCTGAGGAGGGCGTACAAGAGCACGAGCATTAACGGAGGAGGACGAGCATTTTCAGAAGAGCGCAAGAAGGAGCTGAGGAGGGCGTAAAAGAGTGGAGGAGGGCGAACAGGAGCACGCGCATCAGCGGAGGAGGAACGCATGCAGCGGAGGAGCAAGGGGTTTCTGAGGAGTGCGAGCCGGAGTGGAGGAGGGCGTACAAGAGCACGAGCATTTGCAGAGGCGGGCGAGCAGGTAAGCGTACAACGGAGGAGCAGGGTTTTCTGTGGAACACGTGCAGGGGTTTCTGAGGAGCGCGAGCAGGAGCTGAGGAGGGCATACAGGAGCTCGAGCATTAATGGAGGAGGACGAGCAGGAATGTGTGCAGGGGAGGAGCGTAGCTCCGAAGGAGGAGGAATAGGATCGCGAGCAGGAGGGTGAGCAGCGAAAAGGAGCGGAGGAGGGAGAGCAGGTGCGCTTGCAGTAGGGGAGGAGGACGAGCACGATCGCGACAGGGGAGGAGCACAGTACCGGAGGAGGGTAAGCAGGATCGCATGCAGGAGCGCGAGCAGGAGGGCGCCTAGGAGCGGCAAGGATGGGAGGTGCGAACAGAAGTGGAGGAGCGGCGTGCAGCAGAGGAGCAAGGGTTTGAGCACTGGAGGGCGTTCAGGAGCGGCGAAGGAGCGCAAAAGCAACACGACCCTACGGGCTTTGTTTTGGTGCAGAAGCGGGAACAGGAGCAGGGGTTTGAGCGTAGAGCAGAAGAGGAGGACGAGCAGGGGGTTGAGAGTAGGGGATTGAGCGCGGGAGAGCGAACCGGAGCACGAGTGGGTACGCAGAGATCAGGGAGATTTCTCCTCAGGCAGCGAGGGCATCACCAGAGGCGTGCAGGAATCTGAGTGGGCTTCACCGGCGACTTCGCGGTTTTTCTCCTCACACGAGCGGTGAGAGACTACAGAGAGGTTTTCGTCCTACTCGCTTCTGCTTCTGGCCTTTTAGCTTCTCTAAGCGGCGACGAGGTGGCTACCCTTGTAGCCTCTGCCCTCGCTGATCACCTCTTCTTCGGTGGGACTTCTCCTTCTGAACAGCAATCTGGTTTGTTTCTGGCCAAGGCATATCCATTGGAGCGTTGAGGGAATAGTGGTGCTTCTGCCCTGTTTTGTATCGTTTCTATGGATGTCTCCGTTGGTCTTTTCTGCTGGCAGATGCGGATGATTGTGGCAGCGTTTCCTTTCTCTGTTTCTCATCTATTTCAGGTGGAGAGTTTGAGGGGGCGGGGAAGGAGTGGCTTCTATTGCTGCTCCCTTTCCTCATTTAGTGCCTCTCCTTCCTTATTAGGCGGACAAATCTTGTTGCTCTTTCTTCTGATGCTTGTTTGCTTGGTTTTTTGGTACCTCTTTTGCACCATTTAGATGGTTTGCCTTGTGTGGGGGGCAATATTGGCCTTTCGGGGCCTTATTTGGGATCTATATTAGCATATTTGCTTGTGGCTTGGTCCACGATTCTGCACATGCTTCTTGCATTTTCTCTATGTATCTTCTTATATGAATGTTTCGACATATGCTTCGTGCATTTGTTCTATGTAACCTTCTTATATGAATATATTACGCTTTTTCTTCTGAAAAAAAATGGATTCAGCACTTTAAAAACCCTTAGGGCACTTTGATTCTGTGGGGTTACCCATCAAGCTTGTGATTTTAATAAATTCTTGCCAGATTTTAGAGAAATTAGACTAAAAAAACCCACCTGAAAAAGCTCCCAAAAAATCGCACTAAAAACAACTCTATTGAGAAATGGAGGAAAAAAGAAGGCTCCTCTAAATTAAAATATAAAATGTTCAAAATATTAGAGATAAATAAAATAATAATCAAGAGTATATTTTGATTTGAATCTATTTATATATTTTCTCTAATTAAATATTACTTATATTTTTAATTAAATATATAGTTATTAGATATAAATAGTTATCTCACCTTTATTATTGAAAAGCCTTATACTTTTAAACAATTTCACAATAAAGTAAATTATTATAAATTCTCACATTAATCATCACACTATAACATAATGTTATTTTTTAATATATATTTCAGATACATTAAATTTATTATTACTTTAAAATTTACATATGTTACCATTTTCACTATAGTATTGAGAATATGATTAGTGGAAGAACTATAATTATGATATTAAAATATTTATTTTTAAGAATTAGATGTGAGAATGAGAGAGTAGCCCCATTTATAAGTCAATTAGTAAATTATTTAAATTAATTTTCAAATAAAACACCATTTCTAATTAGATTTTAATTAAAACGTTTTGATTTTTTAGTTCATTTTAATATAAAAATATAATTAAATCTTCATAAACAATATTAATTAATATATACTTTTAGATAGAACTTTTTATTTCAAATTATTTCATCTTCACACATCACTTCACCCAAATAAGCTAAAATTTTATGCACACAGTCCATGTATCTCGTTACACTTAATTTCAAAATATTTGGAGGAGTAAAACATCACTAATATGTCGACTTTCAACTTCAATTTATTTCAAACATGAGCTAATGTATCCACTCTACAAGAATTTTCATATTATTATAAGTTAAAACTCAACTAATCTCAAATGGTTTATTAGAGTAACTTAGATGTCATAATCAATAGTCACTTTATTAAGTTGAAAAGTTCATTCTATGGCCCAGTATGAAGTATGAAGGCAGTGTGTAATTTCATCCATTCTCAACTTAGACTTGACATGTCACCCATTAATATATATATATAGATATATATATATATATATATACTAACTTAAAAAATAATGTTGGGTATAATCAAAATAAAAAACAAATATACATATTTAGTTAATTCTACTTAAAAGTATTACAAAATGTATTCTCACTCTAATTGTCCTTCTCCTTGCTTTATTGGTTGTTGTTACAACCCAACACAAAGGAGATATGGTAAAAATATTTCACTCTCATTCTCAGTTATTAAGCCGAGAGGCTCATTCTACAACGTAGTATTAGGGTAATGGGTAATTCCACCCATGCCCAACATGGAGTTGACACATGTACCAAGGACTCAGTTCATCCCCTCTCATGTCTCTACAGAATTCAACCTATTTTTAAGGAGAAATAGATTTAAAAGAGGGAGATTTCGGTGGGAAAGGAGACACTTGTCAGGATCAATCCATGCAAGAATTATTGAAAATAGTAGTAAGCTTGAGTCAATTTGATGAGGGAGAAATGTCAATTGATTAATGATATAAAGTAGAAAAAGTGCATCAAAAGGTTTAATGCCTTGTAAAAGTTCAATTATCATGTGAAGAGAACTTGGAACAAATTGCTCAGAACATTGAAGATGCATAGGTACTCGAGAAAATGGATTTAGATCAAGAAATAATGAGTGAAAAAGTGGAGCAAACATTAGAGAGGGTGGAATATTTGTTAGAATATTTAATTATTGAGGAAGAAACGGCTATTGTTACTCAAGAACATTTCATTTATTCTTCAATTGATATAGCTTGGGATTTTTCCACCGATCCTTCAACAACCACAACTCCAACTTCCCCCATTGGTTCTCCTATAGATGCAATCGATGAACCAGCTTTCACCGATTCTACAACTACTACAATGTAGAAACATTCTACTAGCTCTACAACTACAACAATCAAAGAACCCTCTATTGATTCTCTTGTTGATGAAGTTAAATAACCTTCTATTAATTCCCCATTTAGTGAAGTCATGTAGTCTCTTATCTATTTGGTTGATGAAGTTAAAAAAATCCCCCGTTGATTCCTCAATTACTATGGTTCAAGAGCATTCTATTGACTCCTCAATAATCATGATACATAAACCCTTAATTGAACCCTATGCTGACTCTCGAGTTGATATGGTTTGTGATCCTTCTATTGATTCCTTGGTTTTTATAACTCAAAGGATTTTAACTCAGTTTCTAGCCACTAAAACCCTTGAATCCTCTGTTAATTGCTCGGAAGCTAAAGCCTATACCCTAATTGATCTTTCTCTAGTTGTTCTCTCTATAAGTAAAGGTGGAAAGATAAGTAGGAAGGGATCGAGTGAGAAATAACATTTCTTGGAAAATTGTTACCTAAAGAGGGAAAATGTTACTTTGAGAAGGAGGATACAAGAATTACAGATCGAGTTAGTCAAATGAAAATAGTCTTATGTTGGTCGGAAGAGAAGGGATCCTAAGAAATTTAGGGCAATGAATAAAATAAAAGTCTCTGAGAGTCAAACTATAGAGACCGAGACTAAAGAAATGACTCAAACATATATAGGTTGCTCCTTATTATCCCATAATCCTAGATGTTGAAATACAAACATTAACAAGGAGTAAATCTAAGTACCGAGGGGAGGCGGTTCGTCAAGAAGAATATAAGAATTTTTCAAAGTGATTTTATGCATTAACACATGTTGAGTTCAAAACATTTAAGAATTTGGTTGATGCCTAGAAGATGATTTGTGAGTTACAAGAACAAATTCACAAATTGACCCGAAAAAGGGATGGAATTTATTCCATGATCCCAAATGTTTTCGCATGTAGAGTGCCATCCTATAGTTATACTCTATTTTTGGTGGAATAGTACCTAATTCTCAAGATTCAGGTAGTTCAACATGGCTTTCCCTATTAATTTTATGATGTTTTGCATTTTATAAATTTCTTCCATAAGAAAAATGACCATGTACAATATATTTTATGTGAACTTTATATGTGTATTTTTTTGCTAATGGAACAAAGGAATGAAAATACTATACCCTTTGTGGGAGATGTGAGACTTCATGTCCTCATATCTTTCGTACAAAATCGGATAAAATGGTGAAAGACCTATACCACTTATGCGCATAATGAAGCAAACCGTGACTTATGGGTTCGAGGGAAACCTATGAATGCATTTATTACATTCTACAAGCATAACATATTTTCTCAATGACCAAATGTTTTCTCTTCACTCAAAGATATTCGTTTGGGTGTATTAATTTCAGGCATTGATTATTTGAAGGACAACAAGGAGGATGCAGTAAGATGGGCTGGAATGAGATGGATAAGTTCTTCACAAGAGGTGAAGAATAGGGAACCCTTTGGCCTCCTTATCTTCGATCAAGCCCTCTCTAGAGTTTGTGCCTATACCACAATTTTGATGGAGGAATGAGTTAATTGGATGGGATGCAAGTATTGATTCCCCATGATTTAGTTACCTTTATCTTATTACCAATATGAATATGAACTATCCAAACAAGTTAAGTATTCAAGTCTTCAAGAAATTAAATGCAGGGTTAGATTTAGGTATAGACGTGAAGAGACTTACAAAGCTTACTCTATGATTGCTTTGCATGTTAACTCTCAATTTGCTCGATTTAGAAATTAATTGCATGAGGATATGCAATCAGGTCAATTGGGGGGTAATGTTGGGCTTGTAATTGCTATGTTTTCTTCTAATATAACCTCTTGAATTCTTATGATAGATCCTTGTTCTTGTTGGCTTTTGTTTACATTCTTTGTTCAATATGGTATAAACTCTGGTATAATTTATTTGCTCGCATGATTATGTTTTAATAAGATAAACCAAGGATTTTTCCTTACAATTGAGCTAATAAATTGTTGGATGTGTCTAGTTGAAAAACAAGATTATGAAGATCTTTGGAGGATGATCGCATTAGAGATCTCTTGGTTAATTTAGGTGAACCTATTCCTAATTAAGGATTCATTTATGAGCCAAATTTCTTTGTTCATTTGTTGGAGATACGAGAGACAATTTGTTTTAAGAAGAACATTTTGAGAATATTGATTCTCAAGAACATTCATTATTTAGTATATTTTTTTTAATCACTCTCTTTCTTCTTGTAATATAAAAACAAGGGAATTTACCTCTATAGGGGTTTTTGTACCTCTTTTAAAAGAGACATAACTGAATACAAAGCTCTTGAATGTAATTATTCTTTTTGAAGGATTATAATACAAAACTTCCCTATTTCACTTATGAATTATCAATTATTCTTTGATTTGAGTTTTTCTTAAGATAGTTTGATTCTTGGTAGTTTGGGGCTGCTTCCTAGATGAAGCATTGACCTCTTTATTTAAATTAAATTAGATTAATATATGTTGTTTCCTTTTCTTAAAGCTATTTGTTAAACAATTTGTTGTTCTTGTTTCAATAGTGGCAATGTTCATAATGTTATTTTGTATTTTTGTTTCCTGGATAAATTACAATTTTCTTTTCGATATTTCACTTTTGTTTCTCTACTTCTATTTCCTGAGGAACTGCTATTAAATTAGGTCATTTCTATATTTGTTCACGAGTTGTAAAATTTGGAATTAAGATTGCCTTTGTTGTTCCTTAGTTAGAATGTTTTTTTTTTTTTGTAAATTGAGTATGTCCATTACTATTAACAAAATATACAACAATTACATCATGGTCTCATCCCGCCCCGAAGGGAAACCGAGACTCTTGACCATCCAGAAAAGGCAGATTAAAACAAAATTGGGTGTTAACCACTATTTCAAACCAGTTTTCCATATCAGTTTCTATAGCTATAGCCATACTATCAACTACTAGGTTCTTCCTACAAATAGAAACAGCTATGTACCACATGTCAAAACGAAAGCAAAAACCAAGAGTTTCCAGAAAAACCTGGACCATGCCGTCGAGCGCTACTTGTCTGGTTCAGCCTGCTGGCCTTTCTCCTACTTTACCAAGACTCCACTGGCCACCAGCTGGTTTTGTAGATCCTCCAATCTTTTCTCCTGCAAGAGCATGGTGATAACTATGTCCTTCAGCTCCTTTTTGACATTGGGGAGGCTTTGGACCATTTCTGCCATCTCCATGGCAACCTGCTCTAAGGATTTTGCCATAAGAAGCTTCATGACCCAGTAAATATGGAGGGATTGTTTATACAGGGTCATTCTGCCCCTGGTATGGCCAGGGTCAGGCATAATGGCAGCCCAATCTTCCATTTCCTCTTCTGACTGCACCTGTATAGCGTCCTCCTCCCAATGCTCCATTATTTTCCTGACTTTTGGATTTGAATTTTCTCTGTATTCCTTCTCCGCAGTTCGAATCCTGTCACTGATGGTCTGTCTGGTCTGCCTGGAGTCGTCGCCCACCGCTAGTTCATCCTCCTACTCCTGGAAAGGGCTGCACCAACATCCTCTCTGCCTTCTTCCCTCCGCCACATCCCTTCGCTGACGGCCTCCTCGGCCCCTTCGTCCGCGACCCCTTCTCCCTCTGCCTCGCAGGCCTCCTCCGTTCCTGCCACCGCCATGGTCCCTCGCCGTCTCTGTATCCTCGCTATCCGCTCCCGGCAGGCATTTCCAGCGATTCCTCCAGACCTCCTCCCCCTGGATGTCCTGCTACTCCTCATTTTCCTCTTCAGAAATCTCCACAAACTGAACGCGCGGTCTCCCCTCTGCATCAACCTTCCGCTTGCCCTTCAAGTCCGTAGGACTTTTATGATGGACCTCCTGCCCCCCGCTTCGCAGCCACCTCCTCCCGCTTCCGCTGCCTTCTCCTTCCATTATCCTGCTTCCGCTGCAACTTCCTCCTCGCTCCTTCCTCACGGTAGCTAACCCAACCCACCAGCTTCCCAGGTAGCAGTCTGCCGCTGTTAAGTCGTCCTCGCCTCGAATTAACCCAGCCCCCCAGCGTACCAGGTCGCAGCAGTCAGAAATTAGGCACTCCTCGCAGACAGTTATCCCTCTCTTACACCCGGTATTAACAGCTCGCGTCCTAGTTGAATCATTACATACGTAATGGTTGTGTCTGTTCTCACGGCCCATCACATAATGGTGCTGCCAGCTCGCCGTCCTACCGTCACATTCGCTGCTCGGGTCACCTGCATTACTGAGCCCCTGATCCGCCTGTTCTCCCTGCCAACCGCTCCACTTGCCTGCATTATTCCTACCTCGTTCGATCTTCATTACTCCTTCAAACGTGCGCTGCCAGGACGTCACGTTACTCCATGCCATGTCATCCAGCCCGATCGCGCGTTCAGTTTTCTTCAGACTAACTCTTTGTTGCTTCCTCATGATCAAGGTTTAAAATAGTTTTGAGCCCTTCTCAGCTGTGATCCCTCTCCAGGGATGACCAAATTTTATCCAGTTTTCTCCCTGCTTCCTTGCTACCCCAATTCGCAAGGAAGTTCGCTGCCTTGTTCCCATCTCGTCGGACATGTTTTATGGTTTTATATTCAATCTTTTTAAACATTTCCTTAATGTCTTTTATGATGGCTGTTGTCCTCCAACTCTTGGCCACTTTATCCCATCTCTGCCCATTCTTGAGTTTCCGCAATCTCGATCGCGATCTGCGAATCCCCTTCTATTTCCAGGTTCCGGTATCTATTTCGAAACGCTATCCTTAAACCTTCATGTACGGCCCAAAGTTACGCTTCATTGTTCGTCATTTCTCCGACCCACTCAGCGAACACCCATCAGGTTCTTCCTTCACCATCGAGAAAGAGACCTCCAAGACCTGCCGGGCCTAGGTTACCCTTCGAGGCTCCATCAAAATTTAATTTAATGGAATGGAGAGCGGGGAGGCAGAAACGATTTGGGCTTCGGACCTAAGGATTGCTTTGTCTCTCTTTCCTTGGGTATATCAACTTGAATTCTAGATTTAGCTATGAGGCTATTCCCCCTTCCCATTGGTCCATCTTCCAATCTTCCTCGTCCCATTTTTCTGACAGCACTGTTTCTCTGATTGCTTTACCTATCTCATCCCAAACCTTTTCTGGCCTGCTGTTTTGCCCCCTGAAGATTCTTTTATTGCGTTCCTTCCATATGAACCAGATTGTAAAACCAACGGCTAAACTCCATATTCTTCTGATCACTTTGCTTTGGAATTACCCTGTTCCCCATTGTCTTATGGTCAGACTGATGTTTGTCTGGTCCCTCATTGTTTTACCAAATAGCCCTCTGATATTTTCCCAAATGTGTTCTGCAAAAGGACACCTATTTAAGAGATGTTCTTGGTTCTCTGCTTCACCGTTACATAAGCCGCATCTTGACGGCCCCTGAAAACCCCTCTTGATGATTCTATCCCAGGTTAAAATCTTTCCTTTTCGTACCAACCAGGTAAAGATTGTGACTTTTGGCCACCATTTGCTTTCCCATAACTTTTTCCAGTCTTGCTCTTCTGCCTCCTGATTTTGTCTTGTGCTCAAGAAGTAGGCTTCCTTTACTGTAAATGATCCTCTCATTGTTTGGCCCCATCTTAGGATGTCTTCACCAGTCCTGTTTCTATTTTTTCTGAGTTCCATCTCTCTCAGGTAGCCTTCTTCTATTTCTCTAGTCGTGTTCTCGGTCCATTGGTTTGGTCTTTTCCATTTTCTCCATATTTCGCTGCCCTCTTCTTCCATCCAATAGTCCTTTACTTTAGCCATCCCTAGCCTCTGTGCTTTCTGCTGAAGGGTTTGAAGGATTTGTATTTCGTTCATCTTTCGTTTTTGTTGCCATCCATCTTCCCAGAATGCAGCTTTTTCTCCCCCCCGGATCTCCCAGAAGGCATGTTGTTTGATTAATTCTCTGTTCTGGCTTGCCAAGTTCCAAATTGATGAGCCTTGGGGGGTATTCTGGATTTTCAGTTTTTCCTCTACTTGTTCCGGCATATTGTATTTGTAGTCCCATATCTTCTTCCATACATCTGTCCCTCCTTGCAGCCACCTCCACCATAATTTGGCCCCTAGAACCTTATTCAAAGCTTCAAGATCTCTCAATCCCAAACCTCCTTCATACTTCCTTTTGATCAGATTTTTCCACGAAACTAGGGCCCATTTTCTCTGTTGGGTAGGACCTCCCCATATAAACTTTCCAAAAATCTCTCTCAATTTTGCACAAACACCTTTCGAAGCTGCTCTGATCGAAAGAGAATAAACAGGAATTGATTGGAGAACCGCCTTTAGAAGAACTATGCGGCTGGCAATGTTCAAAGACCGGAATGACCAGTTTGAAAGCCGTTTTTTAATTTTGTCGATAACCTCCTGCCAGTTCTTCATGCTTGTTGGGTGGATGTCCAGTTGATTACCAAGGTACTTAGTGGGGAGCTCTCCTTGTTTAAATCCCAGGGTTCTAATGAGGTGAGCCTTTATTGCCTCCGGAGTATTAAAAATGAAGGTACACGATTTCTCCTTATTAATCTCCATGCCAGACGCTTCCGAAAAAGTCTCCAAAACTTCCTTGATTATTCTGACTTCCCTTAGGCTGACTTCTCCGAAGAGCATAATATCATCAAAAAATTGTTGATGTGTGATGGTTAAGTTGTTTCCCCAAAGCTTTAAGCCTCTAAGCTTATTTCTCCTAGTTTCTCTTTTGATAATTCGGCCAAGGCCATCTGCTGCTAATATAAAGAGAAAGGGTGATAAAGGGTCACCTTGCCTGATCCCCCTAGATGCATTAAAGGGTTTCGACAGATTTCCATTGACCAGGATTGAGAAAAAGGGGGTGGAAATCATGCTGAAAATCCATTCTATCCAACGCTTTGCAAAACCGTATGCTTCCAGAACTGCACAAAGATATTTCCAATTCAAACGTTCGTACGCCTTTGAGAGATCCAACTTGATCATCATCCCTTTCCTCTTCTGTTGATTGAGTGAGTGTATCATTTCTTGGGCCACCACTAAACCATCAAGAATTTTCCTTCCTTCCACGAATCCCGTTTGTTCAGGGGAGATAATGCTTGGGAGGAGAGGTTTCAATCTTTTTGCTATCAAAGTTGCAAATTATTTTGTAAATTACATTGCATAGAGCAATGGGGTGAAAACCTTGAGCTTCCTCAGAGTTATTGGATTTAGGAATTAAGGTTAAGAAGGTAGCATTCATACCTGACCACATTCTGTTCTTTACCCTTGATTCTTCAACCACCTCCATTATATCCTGACCTAGAACTTGCCACCCAGCTTGATAGAATTCAGCCATGAATCCATCCGGTCCCGGTGCTTTTCCTTTCTTCATGTTCATAACGACCTCCTCATCTTCAGCTAGTGTTACTGTGCACATGAGTCCTCGGTTCTGCTCCTCTGTGATCATTTTTGGAATTTCCTTACAGATTGGATTGATTGCTGCCCCTCTGTCACCCTGGGGTTCAGAGAGGATCCCCTTATGATAGTCACTTAGAACTTGCTCTATTCCTTCTTGTTCTATGATTTTCTCTCCGGCTTCATTCTTAATTGAGAAGATCCGATTTCCTTGCCTGTGCTGGATCATTGCTTGATGGAAGAATTTAGTGTTCCTCTCTCCTTCCCGTAGCCAGTTTACTCTAGACTTCTGCTTCCATAAGATCTCCTCCTGCTTTCTCCTCTCCTCTAGCTGGCTTATTAGTCTTCTCTCCTCCTTACATCTTTCGTCATTTCTCCCTTCCAGGATATTTTGTTGCTGCACTTCCTCCATTGCCCTTTCCAGTTTTAGCTTTTCCTCAAAAATATTCCCAAAATCCTCCTTATTCCATTTTCTAATTTTCTGCTTCAGCGCTTTGAGCCTTAATTGGAATGTATGCATTTTACACTGACCTCTGACTTGACTTTGGTTCCACCATTCTTCTAATTTATTCAGGAAATCCGGATTTCTGAGCCAGAAGGATTCAAAGCGGAAAGGTTTCTTGATATTGGATTTCTTTATGTCAATTTCCAGACAAATCGGTCAGTGATTAGATCCTAGACCTGGGAGGATTCTGGCCTCTATGAAGACATCTTTGTTTAGAACTTGCTCTGAGAGGAAGAATCTATCCAGCTTTGACACAATCTGATTCCTGCCACCCTGTCGATTATTCCAGGTAAACACCCCATTTGTGGTTGGGGTGTCTACTAGTCTTAGGTTAGTTATGAGATCGTTGAAATCATCCATGCTTGGGTCCTGCCTCCGAATACCTTCGCGCTTCTCGCCTAAGTCCCTGATTAGATTGAAATCGCCGCCTATTATCCATACATCCTCCGAGATTAGTTTGCTTACTGCCTAGATATTCCTCAGGAAATTTTCCCAATCCCTGGGGAGATGAGGTCCATACACTCCGGTTATGAGTATTCTCTCTTTCGTTCCTGCTATTCTGCATACTCCAGACAAGATCCTGGGTAAGCTGATCCAATTTTCAAAAGTGACCTCCTCTGGGTTCCAAAGTATCGCCAGACCACCTGCTGACCCCTCCGCGTCCTGGGCCATAACTTCAAATTTTGATTTTGATTTGTCCAAAATTACCTGTATCTACTGTTGTTTCATTTTAGTTTCTTGAATTATCATTATACTCGGCTTATCTTTCTTCAACCTCTCCTTCAGGTACCTCTTCTTTCCTTTACTGTTGAGGCCCCTGATATTCCAGCTTGTGATGATCATTTACAACTTTTTAGGGGGGGGTGGAATACCTCTGACAGAGGTATTACCTTTCCAGAATTTACCAGGGTTTCCCCTACTGTTTGAATGGTCTCATACATGGGTTTCCTCCCTCTTTTCCTTCCTCCTTTGCCATGTCCGTCCAATCCTACTGGCTGAGATCCTGACGCTTCTGAAAGTTTCGGTCCTATCTCCGCCATTCCCCCTTTTTTTTCCTTAAACTTTTGATAGGCTTCCTTATACTGTTGTTTTTGGATTTCAGGTATGAATCTCTCATCTAAATGGCGCCATTCTTGCAGAAGCTTTTTCATTATCTGTTCTTCTTCTGATCTGATCTCTTTTTGTTTGTCTGACTCTTTTCTAGGGGGCCCTTTTAGTTTATCCTGGTACTCTCCCATTTCAACTTCATTTTCTTTTGTTTGGCTGCTGTGTTTGCCTGGGGCTTCCGATGTGGTATCCATCGGGACAGTCTCCCCCACCGGATCATCCTGTTTATCTTCCTC
Organism: Pinus taeda; assembly: GCA_000404065.3. NCBI lineage: Eukaryota > Viridiplantae > Streptophyta > Pinopsida > Pinales > Pinaceae > Pinus > Pinus taeda. The sequence goes on along the minus strand of APFE031446332.1, from coordinate 36,732 downwards.
AGCTTCCTCTTCCTCGTCTTGCAAGGCTTGGTACTGATTTAGATTTTCCACGGAGATGTTTTTCCCTTTTGTTTGCTCTTTTTGTCCCTCGAGTCTGGTCTTTTGTCTCCTATTGACTTCCTTAAACCCCCTCTCTTCTGTTTCAGTTGCCGTTGCTTTCATTTGTTCTTCTGCAGATCTTCTCTTGAGCTCGCCTTCTCTATTTTGAGGACATTCTCTGTATAAATGACCATACTCGTGGCATTTCCGGAACCTAAAAGGAATGTGCTCGTAATCTACCGGTTGCTGCCAGAGTTCATCATGGTATTCGACTTCCACGAATTCTGGCAAGGGTTCTGCTATATTCATATATACGCATATCCTTGCGTACGAGGTGAATTTTCCCCTTTTGGTTGATTCAACGACTTTGAAAAAGTCCCCTATGGAGTTGCCAATTCCTTCTAGAATGTCAGGTTTCCAAAACTCTGAAGGTAATCCAAACAGTCTAACCCAAACAGGAGCAGCAAGCAGTTTTTCTGCATCCGGATTGTACCTTTCCTCCCAATGTCTCATGAATAAGCGTGCATTATTCATGAAGTACGGGCCCTCTTCGAAGATTATTTCCTTGTCCTCTAAGTTCATGAAAATGACAGTAAAGAAACCCTTGGCTCCCAGTTTCAGATCTATATGACCCATGGGTTTCCATCTCAGTTGGATCCATTTAACTAGATCCCTCTCCGTTGGCCAAAACCCTATGAATATACAGATTAAAGCATGGTCTTTCATGTAACTTCGATAATCTTCCAGTGTGTTGTTTGGAATCACATACCTGGGTCGTTTCTGGGCCCTTGGAAGGCATCTTCCTATTTTAGCTTGCCATTGATTGCCTAACACTGGAATATCTTTAGCGCTGTCCTTCTGTGGGTTTGTTCTGTTCCCCCCGCTGGATTCCCCTGCCACTACATTTTTAAAGGAGGGGATCTCTCCCCTCCTCATGGTGCCTTCCATGTGGTCCGTCAAGAGCTACTCGAATTGTCTAAGATTCACTGTCCTGTTTTCCTCTGTGCAGAACCCGCCCCAATCCGTATGAGGGTTCCTGCGCGTACCCTAACCGTCGATAATCCTGGAACGATTCTTCTGAAGCGCCAGCACCCTAAACCCTAGCGTTTTCTGTCAGAGCGATTCGTCTTCATCCCTTCCTCAGTCGATATTTCTTCTAAATTAAAAGTCCTTAGTTAGAATGTTTATTTAGTAGATAGTTGTTTATTTAAATTTCCCTCTTTATAATGCGATTTTGTTTTTCTATTTAGAATCAACCTGTTTGTGTGAAAGGGATTTAGATTCTGGATTAGTTCACATAATATCATCAGTAGTTTCGGATGCCTCTTGCATACACTTTTCCAACTTCCTTGAAATAGAAAGATCGATCCCTAGGTTGATAGATTAATGTTCAATAATTGATTATTTTTTAAGCAATAAATAGTATTGACACTCGTATCTATAATATGATCTTCTTCCTTGGGTTGTCCTTTTATATTTGGTTGGTTTTAACATGTTAACTTTGTGGAGTAGAGAAGGGAAAGGAGTAAACCTACAAGAACTCACTTACTTCAATCATATATACTTAAGAGTCTTTGTAAAAAAGGAACAATCTCTTGATTTTTAAATAAGTCGGGATCCCTTTTCCACCCATGGAAATATGAAGATCGATAAAATTCCAATGAGAACAAAGTTTTAAAATAAATAATGGGTAAAAGAATACAAACGCTTCCTGCATAGAGATGTGAAGAAAACAACTTCGTCAGGGTTTTGGATAGACTTACTAACAGTGAAGCAATGGTTGTGATTCCTTAAAGAGACTCCAATTCAGTATTGAACACGCCTAATGACAGTGGAGCAACACCAAAGATGATATTAACACTATGACATCATATACTTGTGCTATTACATACTCGTGACCCCTAACCAAAACAACTGAAGTTTGATTATAATCATATATTTAAATGACTAGAATTCAGATTATTTACAAACACTTGAACAATGGTTTCATTTAAACGTAAAATAACCCTTTATTCTTACACTGAAAATCCTAATCTTCTAGCTGATGTTGCATTGAGTCTTTGTATTCGTTCCTTCTATAAGGCTCCTATATGTACTCTATTATTGCGATAGAACCTGAACTAACAAGAGAAAGGTACATCTGAGGCACACTAAAACCAATAAATGTGGGTCATTCAAAGTGGTAGAGACTTTATAAACTAACCTTGCAATGGATTTATTTGATGGAAGTACTAAGTATTAATTTGGTTGCAATGTTAATTAATTTTGTAAACACTTCGTGATTTTTATTTTTATAAATATATTTATTTTGAAAATTATATCTAAAACCCCATAAAATTAGTCATTCCTTATGCATTAGCAAAATGAAAAAGAGAAATTTAAATTTTAAAAACTTAAATTTTGATTTTTAATTTTCAAAATTTTTGATTTAGTATTTAATTTTTCAAAAGCTTTAATAAACTTTATAGACCGTTTGAAAATTTTGAGAGGTAAAAGATTACTTGCCATAAATTGATTACAATATAACCTACTTAAAGGAATGTATAAAAATATATCACCCCACCTACCCACATTAATAATTATAACATTATATTAAAACCAATTAAAATTAACCAAATTTTTGAGTAGGTGATGAAATCCTAATTCTTAGCCAATGAAATCATATTTCAATTCAAATGAAATTTTCTCTTTAGATAATAATATAACCAATTTTTCATATAAAAGGTACCTGATCCATCGAAGGTTAAATTATGATTATGGCATGTTATTTTTCACTAAACCCATGCATAAATAATTAATAATATTATTCTAATATCTATTACATATGAATATATGCTAGTGTGTTCATGCAAGTAATGTATATATGACAAACACATAGTTTGTGCATGTGATAGAGATAGAAATCATCACCTTTAATGCATAATTCCTATATGTTTTCATCCAAGTATGCAAAACAATTATCCTTCATATGCAACATTCATTGATCATAATAACTAATTCACAATACTTCCATATGAACTAAACATTGCACAAAAATCATCATACATGAATTAATATAGCATTTAAAACCCATAAAGAAACTAAGTAGGAAATTATGTTTACATTTCTAATTCCCAATGAAATTTTAAACTTCTTTGAATCACCCTTCTACCCTACCCTAATTCCATGTTCCATAGCGTATTCTTCCCTCAACTACACTATGTTGAATCATCAAGCACATTGACCTCATTCCAAATAGAACTTGCAAGTGAATTATTGACTTTATCAAACAAACTTCCGTAGCAAGAAATTGGCCATTGCCATCACACGTCAAAGGGAGTGTGGCTTAACCCCGGATGCGTGATCTCCAAGCCCAGCACGTACACCCTCAGCGCGTGCCCGACACTTATCCTCCCCCTCGGCAACTGGATGGCCACCTGCATGTATTCAATCAAGCCGATCTCACCGCAGAGGAATAAGTTTGGGTTATTGTGCGAGTTTATGATGGTACCCTCAAGCATTGAAGGTGCTCAGAGGATTGCAGACGCATTAACGCCTCAGATCAAGTCGATTATGGCGTCCAACAAGGATATAACTGTCCCGCTCCATCCCCACCACTGGCATTCTCTGTCTCGGTGCATTGGTAAGATTGAGTGTAGGTTCTGGTTTCCTAAGGTCAAGTCTGCAACGCTTGCCTCTCCCAATTCTCAATTGTTCAGTTTTCACAGTTGTAAGAAGCCACTCACAATGCCTCGCAGCAGAGGTTTTCCGCACAGGGGAGGCTCTTCGGCTCCCAGAGGCTGAGCCCTGCAATCCCCTTCTCCGCTCATCATTCCAATCTCCTCCGCCTCTCCATCTCCACCCCCCCCAATCCATCCAGACCTCTCCCGAATTCCTCCTTCCAGACATCCCGCTTCACTTTCCGCAGACGTCTGAACCATCCCGTTATCACCTTCACGACTACCATCATGGTTGCAGAAGAGGCGGATTTGCATGAAGACCCCATCAGCTCTTCCTCCACTCCATCTCCGGAGGAAAGTCTGGCTCAGGGTGTAGGAGAAGAACAAAAATTCACTGCCGAGCACATGCAGGAGGACCCCCCTGCTGCTGAAGATGCCACTCGTCAACGCTCTCCACCTGAGGAAGAAGTTATTATTTGCAGCCCTGTTTAGCACGATTTTGGCATTCTTCATCTTGTCAACCCCTCAGAAGGTGGAGCGGAAGGCGATGAAGTGGTCACCTGGGTTGCTGCACCAGATATTCAAGCTAAAAGGGGCACCGACCCTCAGCCATCGCATGAGTAATTTCTCCCTCTACGCAGTCGGGCTCCGTTGCCTCCAAGGTCCAAGTTTTGGGTTATACTCTCTGTTTTTGTCTTTTAGATGTTATACTCTCCGTTTCGTTCGGCTCCTTCTCCGCCCTCCGCATATCTTTTTGGAATGCTGGTCAATGTTTCAATTTTCTTGAAGGCTGGTGGTTGTCTCGATTTTCTGGGAATACTCATGGTCGCCGAAGAATACTCAAGATGTATTCTCCTCTGCCCAGCGCTTTTTGCCTGCAAGGAGTAGTTCACTGGAACAGTTCTTTTTTGTGGATTGTAAACAATGCATTCAAACATGCTCAATTGTTCCTCTCTGCACTCTGGTTTTTCTGCTGAGGGCTGGGACACTCGCCCTCTGAGGCTGCGACCTCATTGTAAATATTTCTTTTTTTCATATTAATAGAATTAGTCCTTATTCAGAAAAAAAAAGGGAGTGTGGCTTAACACAATTGTCCCACAACTTTAGATTTTGGGTATAAATTGTGGTAAATACCTACACCCCTCCTAATAGAACTAGTGCCAACAACTTATTAATAGAATATTGAGTTGTTACGTGGTCATTAAACTTACATAATCGTATAAATAATTGGGGAAATGGTGTTTCCTATAAAACTAAACTTTTCCACATATGAAAGTAATCAATTGAACCAATTTTGCTCAACATCTATGAGATATGTGCGACTTTAGTAATAACAACTATCTAGCTTTGTTCTAGTGCTCTATGGCCCTGTTTTTTCACTACTCTATCCTACACCTTTGTTTCCACTCCCATTATTCTTTTTTTCTCAATCCTGCTCCTATAGGTTAGAATTTCAAGGTTTGGCTCATCTTCACATCATTGGGTATGGTATGGAAGGAGACGCTTGACTCACTCCTAAGAATAATTGAAGTGTAGAAATGTATGCAGTCTCCTTTTAGTATAATACTCCTCAAGCCATTGAGCATCAAGTTGACTATCACTTCATCAAGGACGCATATGTGGAATAGGATGTTGGACATCGAATTAGAGACTGGTAACAATCACATTAGACACATATGCTATCTCTAGCACATTAATATATTTTGAATAATCAAACAAATAATAAGAAATGAATTAATGGAATTAATGGAAGGATATGATATGTGATAGAACTTTCTCCTGTACATAAATGAATTGCAAATCCATCTTAAGAAACTGAACCGCCAAATATTTTTAATAGTAAATAATCTCACTTATTTGGACTTCTTCAAATGTAAGCAAGACATGACCCACCCTAATCCTTGTTGGAGATCAGATTCACAACAATATAAAAGCATATACACAGCTATTAAAAACATGCACAGGAAACACAGAGGTTTAACGTGGTTGACCCAACCAATATGGGCTACATCCACCAAACATAGGCATCGCCAATCTTTATTAATCAAAACAGGAGATTACATAATTAATCAAATTGTCACAAACTCTCACTCCCAAAACAATCCGTACGGATAGCTGTTTTATAGCAAGGAGAATCTAACTGCCTCATAAATCCTCTCACATCAAATTTAGGATGCATTAACTTCCTCCCAACAACCTGGAGCTAATCTAGCAAAAAATTCCTATTGTTGTCACCTACTGAGATTTTTTCCTATTTTACATAAAACAGAAAATCTCAACAATATCCACCTTGACAACAATTAGCCTGATGCCTTGTTCTTTATTATTTTATCTTTTCTGGAAGCCAAGAGAAGCCAAACACCAGCATAGCTTCTCTAACAAAACTGGTTTCGTGAACATGTCTACACAATTCTCCTTTGTATGCACCTTTTCAAGAGAGATTCCCCTTTCAGTGATAACTTGTCTTACAAAATGGTACTTGATCGATATATGATTTGGTTTACTATGATAGGTTGGATTCTTAGCCAAATGTATTTCACTTTGACTATCACAAAATAACTTGATGTTGTCCTACAACCAACCAAATTCACCAAACAAACCTTTCAACCAAATCGCTTTTTTGCAAGCATGAGAAGTAGCAATGTATTCTGCTTCGGTAGCGGATAAAGCAACAATGTTCTATAGCTTTGACATCCAGCTAATAGCTCCACCTGCAAGAGTAAAGACGTACTTGAAGTTGACTTTCTCTTATCCAAATCACCTGCAAAATCGAAATCAACATATCCACAAAAAAATTCACTACTCTTATTGTAAGTGATACAATAACTACTTGTGCCTCTCAAATACCGAAGCACCCATTTCACTGCTGACCAGTGTTCTTTACCTGGATTTGCCATATAACTGCTGACAAGCCCAACTACATGTGAAATATCTGGTCGAGTACAAACCATCGCATACATTAAACATCCTACTACATTGGCATATGTAATTCGAGACATATAATCCTTTTCTTCATCTGTATTAGGACATAAACTCGAAGAAAGCTTAAAATGGGAAGCTAAAGGGACTGACACATGCTTCACATTATTCATACAAAATCTCAAAAGTATTTTCTCAATATACTTCTATTGTGATAGCCATAGCTTACCATTGCTCCTGTCTCTGAAAATCTCCATGCCCAAAATCTGTGTTGCTGCTCCTAGATCTTTCATATCAAATCTCCTTGCCATCTGAGCCTTCAACCTATTGATTTCTTCTATGCTTTTTCTTGCTAAAAGCATATCGTCAACATACAATACTAAGCCAATGAATATGCCATTTTTAAATTGCTTAAAATAAACACAATGATCATATTCACTTCTAACATATTTCTGACTCATCATGAAAGAATCAAACTTCTTATACCACTGCCGAGGTGACTGCTT